>JAODAH020036362.1:0-34028 GCA_027574865.2 Coproporus ventriculus | reverse complement strand
GATTGGACCGACAACAAACACAAGGAATACTGGTTGAACAGACCAGGCCTGAACAACAGTAAGGCTACTGTAATAGGACCTAACTTCAATTGTGCTGCCGAACTACTGACACTAAGAACGCAGTTGAAAACAACTATAAGACTCCTGACAGGCCATATGACTGTTAGGGAGCACCTAAAGAAAATTGGTCTGCACAACGGTGATACTAGCTGTCGACTGTGTGCTGGGGCACTGGAATCTGCACTGCATATACTATGTAGTTGTGATGAGCTGTATAGCAAAAGACAGCTCATATTTGGTATAGGTAAAATGATACCAAATGACTTCTATACGCAACCCTTGAAGGACCTGCATCTCATGATGCTGGTTATATCAAGGTTAACTGCGTAAGTACAACTACAAGGGGCTACACAATAAGACTTATGGGCTGCAGTGTATTCGGATCCAATAGGAAGACGAGCCCGAAGGAAAAAAAACCAGCTTATTGACCAATCGCATTATTTTCGAAGAAAAATATTTTATATGCAAAAGGTAAGTATCACCACGTTCACTGGTAATAGAGTAAGCACCACTACGCCATGAGTTTAGCAATTCGTACTTGGAAAATTTTTGAGAGCATTTCGAATCTGCACCCGCAATTTGCCTATTTTTAAAGATCAAAAAGAGCAAAATTTTGCTACGTCGATTAAACTTGAGGCGTGTTTAAGATTCACATAAAATTAAGCAAAAAAATTGACATTTTCACGAGAATCGCCCATATGTATTTCACTCTCTCAAGTTAGGTGGATCATACTGCATGTACAATATACGTACAAAATAAAATAAGTTATGTATTTTCTAGCAATATTATAAGTGTATAAGAACTCTAAGGTTTTTACACAAAATCAAAATGTTACAAAATATTTGAAAGGCTAAATCTCAGAAATCATAATAGAAGGTCAAACAAAATTTAGAAGGTAATTTCAAAAGTTTCAATGAACATATTCTTGCCCACTGATCACCTGACAGCAAATCTTCTTAAAAATATACACATACTACTAGATGCTATGTGTGGCCTATACTGTTCTACGGCATGGAAGAATGGACATTAAAAACAAACATAATGAACAAACTAAAGGCTTTCGAAATGTGGACCTAACCGTGGACATCAAAAACAATAAATGAAGAAGTACTTAGAAAAGTAAATAAAGAACGAGATCTGCTTTGCACTATAAAGCTGAGAAAAATAGCATACCTGGGACATATTATGCGGAATTCTAAATACCAACTGATCCAACTGATAATTGAGGGAAAACTCGAAGGAAAGAGGCATAGGAAGAAAGAAAATGTCATGGCTACGAAATATCAAAGAATGGACTGGAATTCGAACCGTAGAAGCCATGATTTATATCTCCAGGAATCGAAACGAAATAAAAAAGGTGGTCGCAAACATCCATTAATGGATTTGCAATATAAGAAGAAGATACTACTAGAGCTTTTTTGAAAATCACTTAACCTTAGTGCGCAAAACAATAAAAAATTAATTGCATTTTTATTTGCTATTAAACAATTTTGCGTAAAGTTTCCTATTTACGAGTAATTAATAGAAGAATCATTATTGTGTTCAAAATATCATCGAAAGTTCATACCTCGGTAAATAAGCATTGTAATACATTCAATTAAAATGAATTTTATAGATAAAATAAATATCTTTTAATTGCAGGATGTTCAAGAAGTCAAGGATCTTCGACAAAGAATAAAATACGGATGTCTGCGATTTTAAAATACATCAGGCATTTTTAAACGTGAGACACCAAATGACTAAAAGCCAAACTCGCCTTAATTCCAAAATTTTCGTCACTTGTTTATACACACTTTATGTTTATTCTAAAAGTTAATAATTAAGTTAAGTTATTATGTCTGTTTAAGATATCCTAATTAAAATTCTGATTAGCTACTCACATAACTTTTCTTCGTGATAAAAGACAAAAAAATATTATAAATTATAAAATTTTCAAAGCACAGAATGTACAAAGAGCGGCTTTTAACCTTCAAAATACAAATTAATTTCCAATCTTCTCGATTTTAAGATGCCTGAAGTGGTTTTCCATGTATTTTTTTCACGAAATAAATTTTCTCTTTAAACAACATGAACTGATCCCCCTCACCTACATATAAAATATGATGAGTATCTTTCCGCTTTCTCATCTATTCTTTAATTAAATTTTATGAACAATTCGAACGCCATTCAAAAGGCAATAAGAATTAGTGCGTCGTATAAAAATAGAATAATATCCAATAACCCCAAAAACGGATCTGTAATTAATAATGAAATCATCTATCTCAATTACTCTAGGAGGGAAGGGCCACCTCAAATACAATCAAGCATAATAATGTGAGCAACCCCTGTCCAATTTGCATATTAATAATAAGTGTTATTGTTGTCTTCGTAACCAATTCAAATTATGACTTATCATGACAAATAGCAAGCCAGTGCTATTATTGATCAATTACAGATAATTACGTGGACAAGGGGGGTAGATATATGCAGTTAATTGTATGTAAGGGTAGATAAATGTGAATTGACTTACCTGCAGCCGGTGATAGTTTAGTGATGACTCCCCAACGCTGTTTCCACTGAAACAAACAGCAAAGATTACATTAGAAATTACAATAGCAAATGGCAGGAGGAGTAGAAACTTCACCACATCAAAACTTCTACTTAACCATAATATACATTTCAGACAAATTAATTCATCAACGAATTGTAGAATTTGTGTTAATTTATTCGAAATTATATATGTTGTATTTTATTATTTAATATAATAACTGATTAAAAGTAACACGCACATAATATCATAGAACATCTTCAGAAAATCTTAATACCTTTAAGATAAAATAAAATTCGCAACCAATTTTTATACCGATTTCAGAGACTATTAGAAAAGTAAAAAATCTGGAGTGGGCTTCACTCGACTTTCCGAACACTTTGTGTTAATATTTATTTGGTCATAACTTAAATTAGTTGATCTTTAATTGGATATTATTTAAAAAAAACTGAAATGATCTGCACTCGAACTTGCAAGTGTATGTAAATAAAACGCTTAGAAACTATCGTGTTTACAAAAACATACATACATATATACATACAAAAGCAGGAACATGAATCATCGCGAAAATATCCAAAACGCATTCAGGGAACCTCAAAAAGTCTAAATCTTGAAGTCGATTTTTAGCACGATTACAATACTTTCTTTATACAGTAGGGTTCAGAAAATAAAAATAAATAAATGTAGTTTGTTATAACGAATTAATACACTTAAAAGTTGCAAAATTTATAAAATTCCTTGTCAGAAGTATTCATAGATATTTTTGTAGGGATCTAGATAAATATAAAAGCAAATAGTTGCAACTACAACGTGAGCTGTTTTTGTACAGAGAACTAGAATATATATACATTTTTCAGACGGCTGCAGTATAACGAAAGTTATTTGACTGAAAAAACCAACATCCGGAAATGTAGGGTTCAATAAGCATATATACCCCTCGATACACTCTTTAATCTTGAAATTAATCCATTAGATAAACAAAAGGAATTTTGCTGAGCTCTACGCCCATCCTACTGATGAATTCCAGACATACTATAACTCATAAAATTTGCTCAATATTGATGAGATAGCCAGTAGAATTGAAAAGGAGCGGCGGCGAGCTGGACCTCGAATATTCGTTTGCCCTTTGACCAAGAATTTCCTCAAATCCCCACACACTGATTAGGCTCTAAGAAAACAATCACCACACGGGATCCTCAATTTTTCTTCAATCAACTAATAGACTTTATAAAAACTCCCTTGTTAAACTTTCCACATAGATTTTTTACCCTTTCGTTTTCGTCCCGTTATAAATTTAAACGTCGTACAAATTTAATTAACCCATTACGAATTTTTTATCCTTTTTCATAACAATATGAAAGACTGTTTTTATAAATAAATTAGTAACAAAAAGAAATGAAACAGTAGATTCTCTAAAAATGACAATTACATACAATTATAGTAGTAAATTGTGTTGTATAATAAAATTGCATAAATTATTCTACAAATGTATTTGGGAATCTACTTTTATTTAACTTTTTTATGTTATGTTATCCACTTCACTTGTAAAACTCCTTGGTTAAAATAAGTTCTTTTAAATTAATGAATAATTCATTATTATTAAAGTAATGCGATACCCAAAACACGATACACTTCGCCATCCGGAATTTTCTAATGAACGAAAGGCGAAATATACCGCGAAATGTAAACTTCCACATAACAAAAAATAGCAAAATTCATTTAACATATAACTCTCTTAACTTAACCCCCATCAATTAATTTCTTAATAAATTTGAATAAATATTGTTAAGATTTGCAGTAACTTCTAAAATTAATGGATTTGTTTTTAAATTTAGTTATATACAACATTTCCAAGATATTCCTTTTCTTCCTATCAATTTCAGTCTGGAAAACTCATTAAAATTTGAATGTCTCTGGAGCTTTTATTTTGCATTTTATCAAGAAACTGTATTTATACTATTTGTTACCCTTATTTGAAAAATTTATTGGCAATCAATTTGTTTCTTTAGGATATTATTTCTATTTTTTTCAGACAGTTTTTTTACGTAAAAATCTTACAAAAAAATTTTTTTTTATATATATAAAAATTCATATTTATCCAGATAGCGGCAAACAATCTACATGATATGCAAAAATTTCATAATTCTTCCAAACATAGATTAGCCGCAAATTGAGTGTGATTGACGAACTATCGGACAAAAGTGATTTTAATAGGTTTCATTTTTTGTCAAAACCGAACCCTAAAATCTTAAAATCTACACGTATGAATCTGCACTAGTATTTACTAAAATGGTTTAAAATTACATATTCTGTTATCTTTTTATATTTGAATAATCAAATAAGCGTTGTAAAATATGAATTATAGATAAGGAAAGTATTTATTAACCAATCTTAAATAAGATAATTGTGAAATATCAAATGATGTTGTGATTCTTATTCTGGATTAATTTTTATTTATTTTATTGTTATACTTATTTGTATATATGTACTACTACCTAATTGATTTAATTTGTTTTCAAATAAAATTTAGATATATTATTATTTTTGAAACATCTTCAATTTTTAATGATTACAAGAGTTGCAAATATGATTACACCTTTGAAGATTTGAAGACCACAAAGAAATTCCAAATTTCGGCAAGATAAGCAATTAAAATAACGAATAATTTTAATGATTACTCACGGCTAGAATAACGAGTAGTGACGAATATTCAAAAATAACGACAACTGACATCACTAATACGCGGTGTAATCGTCGATCTAAATCAGACGTAGGTACTGGATCAGCGAAAATATGAAGACAGGTGATGCTCAAGCTCTGGGCAAACTTGCATCAATTTTTCATGCTGAAATTTTCACAATTACACAATGTGCGAGAACCAACATATAGATAACCTGTAGGCACAGTCAAATCTATATTATATCCGACAGCCAGGCAGCTCTGAAGGCTCTACAGAGTCAGAATACTTTATCTAAATTGATATTGGAATGTTTTGGGACACTCATGACCTGGCCAGATAGAACAAGGTCACACTTATCTAAGCTCCAGGTCACTCAGACTTCGAGGGCAATATAAAGCTAATGAGCTAGCAAGGCAGGGAGCCTCTATGCCATTCATAGGACCAGAATTTGCCGTGGGTATCACAAAGAAATCGTGTCGTCCAGCTGGCAGAGATTGGATCGACAATAAACACAAAGAATACTGGCTAAATAGGCCAGGCCTCAATCATAGTAAAGCCACCTGTAAAATATCAGTAGGACTCTTAACAGGACACATGACTGTTAGGGAACATCAAAAGAAAATTGGTCTGTACAACAGAGATATCAGCTGTCGACTGTGTGCTATAGCACCAGAATCTGCACTGCATATACTATGTAGTTATGATGCGCTATATGGTAGAAGACAGCTCATATTTAAAACAGTTATAATGATACAAAATGATTTCTATACGCAACCTTTGAAGGACCTGCATCTCGTGATGCAGGGAGTTACATCAAGGTTAACTGCGTAAGCACAACTAAAAGAGGCTTAACACACATAGGTTGAAGTGTATCCGGATCCGAAAGGAGACGGCTCCCGAAGGAAAAAAACTCTAGATACAGATCTGGACCGTTAATTATGACTTACTAACTTCTTACAGTCCAGACTCGCCAATTTTTACCGAACAATTGGTTAAGAGATACAAAGATGTTAGAATCAACGACGGAAAACACATTATAATTGTTTCATTAGTTGTTAATATTATTATAATTTTCAAGAAAATATTTAAAAATGGTGGGGATTTATTCGATAACCTAAGACTGCTTAATACGGTTAGTTTTTAATGGTGATTATTATTATGAATTCAAAATCAGCATCAGGTAAGACAAATACATCTTAAATACTTATATGAAAATAATTTTTATTCTGGAAGAAACTGCTGTTGCTATAAATTTTTGAAAGATGAAAATGTTAATGGTAATTCCTTTAAAAGATTTATGTACATCAAACCAAAATTTAAATATCATTCAAATCTCACTTTAAATATTTATAAATGGATATTTAATTTGGTTTTTTACAAACAAACG
Organism: Coproporus ventriculus; assembly: GCA_027574865.2. Taxonomy (NCBI): domain Eukaryota; kingdom Metazoa; phylum Arthropoda; class Insecta; order Coleoptera; family Staphylinidae; genus Coproporus; species Coproporus ventriculus. Next base: position 27,373 of record JAODAH020036362.1, on the reverse strand, counting down.
AAAACCTTTCATAGCTTATTCACAATTTAATTTATTCATGGCTATAAAAAGAAACTTCAACTTTAACGACTATTTGATGCATGCATTACAAGTTTATTAAATCAATAGAATCCATCTACCACGGTATCCAGCAAATTAAAAAATTCCAGTGCAATTAAATTTTATATGAATACTTTCCCTTATTTCGGATGTAAGATATTAATCAAATTATTTGACATCATACGACACAAATGACTATTGATTAGATAATTTATTACATTTTAATATCGTGTTTTATTTCAGGATCATAACTTATTTTCGTATTAAATTAATATGAAGCTGGTATTAGGGAGATTTTCCCATTAAGGGAATTGAAATTTTGTGGCAAAACTTTTTTGATAAATTGTGGCCTGTTTGAATGCTACGAATTAATTTAGGGCGAGCTTTCATGTCAAATATTCTAATTTGATACTTATGATAGATCTTTTGATTGATAATTTTTAAATAAGTTTGTATTGATTTATTCTTCTTATTTGATTGTGTAACTATAAAAAAATACATATATTAATTCTTTTGGAGTGGAGAAGATCATTAAATATAATAAAAGTACTCGTATTTACACGAGTTGCTTACTGGAGGTGTTAACGATAAAATGAGAATGAGTTGTTTTTTTTTCCTTAAATTCTTCCATATTCTGGCTTTCGCCAATGATTGAAAACTTGGTTATTATCTGCTTGTTTCCATAAGGTAGAAAAGTGTGAAAACTGAAGACATTTATTAATTTATCATTGTTGTAATCGCTAACATGTTGTCTGGCAAGTATTGTAGTAGTTTGTTTGAGATTAGATCGGGATTGCCCGCTTTTTTCTGTTTAAGTTGGTTAATTATATCAGATATCTACTGCTTTTCAATTTCTTCCACAGTGGATGTACTTCTCGCTACTATTTTGTATGTTTCTTTCGACTATTCAGACTGTTTTACTATCTCCGACCATGTTATTCTAGAATGACGCCACTCAGAATTAATTTGATTTCTTATATACGGCAATTGTAAATGTGAATACAACAAATAAGTAACATCATTTTTAACTTAATATCTAATCTGCATTTTTGAATTAAATGATTTTCAAATTGCACTAAGAAATTCAATAAAAGTGAAGTTTATACTTAAAAATTAAGTTATTTAAGTATTTTATCTGAGAATTAAAATCCAAAATTTAGAAGCATTAGAAAAAGTATCGTCATATTACTGATCAATGTGCTTTCATGTGCTTGTACTTTACGCTCTCTTTCGACATTACAAAAAGGACTGCTAAAGTTACTTTAATTGACAACTCCGACAGCATGGGTCAATTACAAATGTCTTCATTTGCTCAACGAAAACTTTCTTTTTCGCATCGAAAAATCTTAATCCGGGAAGAGCGAGAAAACATATTCTATTATTCAAAATGAAACTTCGAAAAGAGTTACATAGGTATCTCTGTTTCATTAGACTGCCTAAATGAGATCATGAGTTCTAGACTTTCGTTAGTCACAATAAAAGGTATATTAGGAATTTACTGATCAACCTTAAAATATAAATTAGCCTTCCTTATATCATGTGACAGCCCATGTCTATACCCAGATTTATACCATACAGTTTGCTTGTGTTATTACTAAAAATTTTATATGTGTTTTTAATGTACTTTGATTTTTGCAGGTGGTATATCATTAACGCTTTTTTAGTTTTTTATTTTGTTTGTATTTTATTTTTTATTCTATTTTATTTTTTGTTTTGTATTGTAAATTGGCTTATATGTGTTTATATTTTGTTCAGCCTTACGCAATTTTATTTGGACCCAGCTTAATGTAATTTAAAGGGGCATACAAAGCACAGCTTACAGTTAGTAAATTGTACATTTATACTGTACTGACTTTTAAATTAACAAATAACACTCCGTTGGTTAGAAGAGAAAGATTTTACATTTCAAAAATCGATGCCGAATGGTGATCGGGCGGTGATCAAACATTTGAGCGCGCGGTTTAATCCCCTGAATATCGAAAGACGACTTAGATTTTGTAAAATGCAGTACTTACAATTATTATAAATAATAAAACTGCATTTATATAAAATTCTATTTTGTCAAAAGAAAAGCTATCCTTAAATCCAAAACCCTAAAATTTCAAAAAACTTTACAAACTACATCTATGTGGAGTTTGATTTTATTTGCTTTATAAATAAGTATATAAATAATAATTTAATGAATGCAAATGTTCGTACTGATAATAATGCATAAATATGCAGTAGCTCACAAAAGTATTCATATAGTTCATGTACAGAGAAAAAAACAATTATTGAAAAACGCGGTTGACAGTCTTCATACATTACTTAACGACCCTACAAATATAATTCTTAAAACGGACGTCAGTTATTGTTGCTAAAGTTAAAGCACTAACTTTGGGATTTTTCTTACTGTATTTTTATTAGCAAATGGATATCATATCATATTTTTCAATAACTATTTTTTCTGTGTATATAAGCTTACATTTATTAAAATCTGTGATAAAAGACAGTTTGCATAGATCTGCGCGGTTTAATCCTTCTACCTGATTATTCGAAAGGCGACTTAATCCAACTGACCGTCGCGCTCAAGTTTTCTATACCCTTTCCAACCGCCGCGCTCAATTATATGATCGGACTAGGATTAACCCATCTTAAACTGACCGCCGCGCTCAAATGGTATACGCCGAATCGGGCATTTGAGCGCACGATTTAATCTTCTTACCTGAATAACTGAAGAAAGTTTCAATCCAGTAGAATAATTGCACATAAATATAGAATTAATTTTAAATGATCAGAAGAATCTGTTTCAAACACGTTGTTAAAATGTACACAGAATTGGGTCATGCAGGTATATGTACATTTAATTCAATTTTGAAAAGTGTATAATCAAATGCTTATATAAATCAGAGGTAAAACATCAAGGAAAATTTACAAATGGTGAGCCAACGAAGCGCATGCTATATCGCTAATTTGATTCAAAACTATTAAAGTGGCAAACTTGCTTGACTTGATTTATAAATTTACAAGTTATAATTATTATAAAAAATGATATTTTATATACATATAATGTAAATTCTTATTTTTTTAAACCTTTTAAAACATATCGACATTATGGGGATAAAATATTTCTGCTATTAATCTTTCTATAATTAAAATAAGTTAATTTTACACAGATGGAAAATATGACCGTAGAAATATGGACGTTTTCATTTGAATGGTGATTATTGCTCTTGTTAATTGTTACGATACTCAATCACAATCCACTCTAAATCTATATACCTACTAGACAGTCTGCCTTAAAGAAATTTTTTTAAACCTATCATAAAAATTGGTCTGGTATTAAGCAGACCCAATTTTATATTACTCAGTGCATCTCAAATATCTAGTTCACTTCAGTTTTAGTGCAGCAATTAAGGAGTATAAAAATGATTATCATTTGTTTCGGGTGTTACCGTTCTTAAATGTTCGATAGGACTGTGTAATATACCTATATTTATTACATTATCTGGGATTATCGTAAGTGGGTAAGTTTCCCATGAATTTTTAATCACTAACTCTTTGGAAAGAAATTGCGTAGTTCATAATATTCATAGAAATTTGAAGAAATATGATCATATATCTGTTGCCCCAGTGAATATGTGGCTAAGTCGAATTTCTCTACTTTTCGGGGGACGACTTTTAAATTTGACTTGGCTATTTAACGTTTTCAAATCTTAAGATGGACAAAAATATACATCGCAACAATTCTTTTTCTGATCAACTCTTGACTTAGCCACAAATACACAACGAAGAAAACGTCTCCCTGCTTCTATTAAGGTATTTAACTCATTTTGTACAAAATTCGACTTAGCCACATATTCACCGAGGCAACAGATACATGCACCAAATTTTGCCAAATATGCAAAGCTTTTATGAATATATGAAAGCAATATGCAATAGCACATGATCCAAATAGGTTAGGGAAAAAGCAAATTTTTACAAATTTTATTTTTAAAAATAATTATTATACTTTAACAAAGTTTTATTTATAATACCTATTGCTTGTATAATTGCAAAATTTCTATTCTTCAGAAAGAAAGTTGTGATATTTTCGAAAGGTCGATATTAATCAAGATAAAACAATGCGAGAAGACGCCCAGAATCTCCAAATAGCATATTAATATATTATGATATACAATATACTTAAATTGATTCAAACTTAATAATTTACCAATCATCAAATTATTTTTTTCTTCAAGTGATCAATAATCTTGGTATTAATTTACTGAACACAGGAGTCTGAATGTTTCAGAATAATATAATGTACCATTATTTGTCTTAGAAAATAATGATAGTTCTCGAAAACGATAATAGGCGGAGCTAGTCTAAATAAATTCAATTTAAATTATGAATTAATAATTAAATCATAATAAAATTTGTAAAACTCGTCACTAGATAGGTCCAATAATGTATGCTCCAACCTAAGAGCGGGTTGGTTGAGGATTAAAGAAAGATTACGTTTTTGATAGTGAGATCAATTGTATGATTTGATCATAAAACTTATATTGTAATAGATTTTTTTATAAAATGACAATTTTAACTATTGAAGAAAGTAGATATTTTTTTTGATCATAATCCATCTGTTTAAATATTAGATTTTTTCTGCAGAAGAAATTGAATGAAAATGAACTGTTAAAGCTCCATACAAAACTTTATGATTAATTATAATAATTTGTGTTTAATGAATAGGAATGTCTGTATAGACCCCACGCGCTATTCACATGAAGGATTCGACTTCCTTAAGATTCCTCTTGAATACAGAGGGTGGAGGCGCGTGCTAATATTATAAATGCTCCCTTGTAAATATTTATTGCATTAATTGTGTACAAGGGTATTGTCAGTTCATACAATACTGTAGCTAGCGCTTAAATTTAAATTAAGTCTCCACTTAACACTAATTATATATGTATACTATAAAATAAATACGAGTAAATCATAAAATTAAACAGTTTACTACAACAAAGCAAGAATACTATTTATATAATACTACAGTCTGGTAAGATTATAATTAATTAAGTTAAATCTAAAATAAATAAAATGTTATAATACGTCTTGTGTTATTGACGTTTTTCAATACAGAACGATGCCGATAAATAATTTTTAAAACCCCTCTCCATTCCACCCACAGGTGGCTTTAAAGTTTCCCTTCGACACAAATCTACCTCTACATTCTTTATTGGACTCAAAATACAATATACCACAGCACTGCGCTCTTCAAGCCGTTCAGCCGGACATAATACAAAGCTATTTTTTTCTTAGACTCGCCGCGCATTTGCGGTTATTACACCGTTTATCCGAAGCACACATTGATTTTAATATTAAACCGGCGCTACCAAAGAACCGGTAATATGCTCAAATATACTAAAAACAATGTGTCCTGAAAAACTGGTGTAACTATCGGTGCGATTAAGTGGTGAAATAACCACAAACTGTACTAGATTTTACCAGATAAAATTTCAGGTAGGGGAACACTGCCTATAGATTCTGGGCCGTATTTATAACGAAAAAAGTACCTAATAAAAGATGTAATAGTTCGACAAAGGTAATATTCAAAGTTAGGCTAAGGGAAACACCATTAAGGACAGAAAAAATTGAAGAATTTTTAACCTATAGTAGGAATCTCAAAATCCTATTAACTGGATAAAAATTCAGGAATGATTTTTTATAAAAAAATCTCCCATGGACTATAAATAGTATGAAATATTGTTACTTTGGTGATAATAAAGATATCTTAATGACTCACAGACATTACGATCTATCATACGATCTTTAATACAAAAAATTAAAAGTCAATCGAATGAAGAACATTTCAGATTTTTTGCTACAGTACCACTTTCAGATCAACTGATTCATGAAAAATTAAAATAATAATGTGCAAATGCAAAGGTGTCGCCAGTTTTTTTTTTGCCAAAATTCAATAAGTTACATTTACTATTTTATGTGCTTCTAAGCTAATTATGCTCGATAAAATCAGACGACTGATAATTTAAAAAAACGGACTAATCTCCACTAACAATTAGTTTGTTGACCAACGCTGTGACAATATAAAATACAAAATTACTAACGTCACGGTTAATTTTAAAGACGATGAATGAAACAAAAAGCGTTATTCTCGAAATAAAAAGATATTCTCTATGGTTGATAAAATTACTAGCGATTTTCTTTTTATTCTCTATAAACTGGGGACTAAATTTGAGCCCAAATAAATAGCATTTGGACGCTATCGTATTTACAATACCATGCCTACATACATTAGCAGAACAGCAGAATAAAGCAATCTAGTTAGTTTTAAGTTGATTTTACGTCAGGTTCCTAGTTTACGTCTTTATCACATGTCAGACTATTGTGTCTGACACGGATACACCGAGCCAACGCATACACCTACAAGCTGTGCCCATGCATCACTTGCCGACAAAATACTAATTCCAAATTCTCTTAATCTCGCACTCACCCCATCGTGAATTATGTACTTTGAAATTAGTCGATATTCGTACACATTTGGCGATACTGATGAATGCGATGTTTTTCTAATCTTTTGAGTCAAAGTGGGACCCCTTTCGAGTTTAATGACTACAAGTCCCACAGCAAGGCATCGCTCTCTAACCAGCACACCGACAACCATTTCCAGAACAAGTTTCATACCAATGGTCAGTAGAGACTCTCCTTCGGTCAAACTGACCCTATAGTACCCAATTCGCATGGGCAACGCGATGGTGACATGCTTGTCTATCTCGCGTTAACCGACCTACACACACGCACTCGCATTAACGTCATCTCGCAATATTTAAAACGTAATCAAGGAATTTCAAAATATTAAAATTAATCAAAATCATGAAGTCTATTTGTATCACGATTATAATACCTTGCTTCTACGGTGGTATTCAGAAGGTATGAGGATTTGTCTGTTTATAGGCTACCTATTTGAAAATTTTTCTCATAAGAAATATGATTAACACAATAGCTAAGGTACTTTAAACTGAATACAAAAATGAAAGCAAAATGTACGTTTGGCAATAAACCAACAATATTCTCTATTTATTTTTTATCTATATTAAGTTCAATTAATATGATAGCTACTGATCTTTAAGAAAATTTATTGTGGACTAGCTCTTATATAAATTACCCGATGTACAACATGTCTTGTAAAATGTGAATACTTTTTAGTATCATTTGTAAATAAATTTACTGCAGAATTGGCTTTATAATAGCATTAACAAATTCGAGGGTGCAATCCCATAAACTACAAAGCCGCAATTTGTTGATAAATGAACTTTTAACTGGCGTACGTTCAATTATCATTCCGGTTTGTATTTTCCATATGCTCCCCTTCAATAAAATAATGCAAATTTGTACAAATAGAATATGCACGATGGAAAATTAAATTAAATTTAATGTTAGAATAATATTGATAGAGACAATTATTGAATTAAAATGGCGGCACTACGTTCAAAATTCCATCACTATTTCAATTCGCATGGAAAAGCATTCAATCAAATCCTACATTAATATCACAAAGGGTAACGTGCTATAAATATTATAAATAGGGTTTGCGCATATCATTTTAGTTCTTGCAGTACATTACAATTGTATTATAAGTTACATACGGTAGACGTCAAACTTGAAATAGAATCTGACAAATTTGTTTCCTAAATAAATAAAAAAATCTGAAATACGAAAAAAAGAAGTTTCGTAATTGCCACAAAATTAACAATAATAAAAATAACAGTCTAACAGGTATAGTTAATTTTTTTTTAAACGGAATGTACAAAATTCTGTAACATATATACCCGCAATATTACGTTGCAAATATTTCTTCTACTTCACACTGAATTTCAGCCCCTCATTTGTTTTGTACCTTTCATTGCCCAACAATTCACAACACCTTCATCCTAGTGAACAAATGGAGTTCACTTGATAGAAAATCCAGGCAAGAGGGCGGATGATCGAATGTCTCCAATCCAAAATCCTTGAGCAGTTTTTTGTTTATGTTACTGTATGAGAACGTGCATGAAAAGCGACAAGGCCTTTGCGCCAGGGATATTTTCTAACGGCAATATCAATTGAACATAAAAAGTGGGAAAAGTATTAGAATATGCAAAAATGGTCGCGGGATATTGTTTCGATTATATCACGCAAAATAAAAATTTTGATTTTGTTGACCTCAAAATATTGTAGAAATTTTGATATTGTAGGAGACAAATTAGTTGTGACATTATAGATAATATGGCCTTTTACACCATGCTATTCCTATTATATTTTTTAATTTTAATTTTTAAAATTTGTGTTTTCCAAGTTGCCAACAGTTCATTTTTAATAAGGGTCACTTCTACCAGTTCCTTGTTCCAACTTAAGAATATGGGAAAACAAAATTTTCCAATTTGTGAACATATTCTATATCACAACATGAGGCAGAGAATTTTAACTGCTATTAAAGAATCTTTCTGTGTTTTCGTAAATAATAGACCATTTTATTTAAATTTTAAAATTATAATATTCCATATCTTTATTTACACATTAATTTTACCACACATCCTCTTTTTATTTAGTTTTTATATCTGTAAAAATTACATATTTCGACAATATTATTTCTGGCAATTCTTTCATCCAGTTGGATATATTTTCTCTTCCTCTTTATTCCATCTAAATTCAAATCCATGCGAACAATTTGGACATCGGTATTTTCTATAAATTTTGTTAAATTATTTATTAGATAAATATTTAAATAAATCTTTCAAACGTTCGCAAAGTAGAAACACTTATTTAATTATACGATCGTATTATGGTGAAATGCCCATCAGTTGGCAAAAAGCAAGTATACCTCCTTTATTATAGTGTTAGCAAACTGCAAAATTTTTTGTATTTTGAAATCATTACATTATAAAATCCAAATTGTTGTTTTGTCCTCAATTCAGTCACGTCTGAGCAAGAGGTTCCTTCGTCCGCTGTGCAAGGAATCTTTATAAAGTTTTTAACTAATGAAGGGGTTAAACCATCGAAAATTTTCACTCGTTTGAAGGTACACCTTGAGAAGGAATAACTGTCTCAGATTGCTTGTTCAGAGAATTTAAGAGCGGCCGAGAATGTGCAGAAAGTGAAAGTCTTAATGTTCTTCCAAGGACAAGTCTCACAGATGGCAACAGCCGAATCATTAGAAACCTTATCGAAGGTCATCGCCGATTAACTATTGAACTTGCTTCAAAAGTGGATATAAGCATTGGAAGTGCTCATATCACTATCGCTGAACATTTTGGCTTCTGAAAAATTAGTGCTCGATGGGTCTCGAGGCTGTTAACCGAAAATATAAAACAAATTGGAGGAAATGCATTGGAAAACCATGAAACACCATCATTACAGTCCAGATTTGTCTCCTTGTGATTATCTTTTGTTTGTAGTTCTAAAAACAATCACTTGGCGGGAAACGATTCCAAAGCGATGAAGAAATTAGGACATACGCGCACAATTAGTTGCTGACGTACCCTCAAACTTTCTTTGAACTCGGAATATCCAAGCTTCTAAATCACTGGAAATAGCGTGTAAAGAGTAAAGGAGGCTATGTAGAAAAAACTGAAGTTTTATCTTGTGAATATTATCAATCAATAAATTTATATAATAGAATTAGCGTTTTTTGAATCACCCACATAAAAAGTCATCTTGTAAATCGAACATAGTTTGCCCAACGAAAAGCGAAGCGCTGAGTTGAACAAATGTGTGAATTTCAAGAGTTTTACGTATATGTACTATTTTTTCTATTTTGCAAAAATTTGCCTTAAATTTTAAAAGTTCGTATGGTAAACACTAAATTGACAAATACGAATTCAATAAAAAAATTGGGTTACAGGATTTTCAGAAAATAAACCATTTCTTCAAACATAAAATAAATAGTTTGGAGCATCTGGTGTTTAAAACTGCCAACTAGTTTACATATGCTACCAACTTCAAATCCTGAAAAATTTACCAAAAACAGTGCTAAAAAGTATTACTTTTTGTAACTGTTCTGGTCTAAAAACAGTGCTACAATGTAACCATTGTATACACAGAATAGAGAAAAAATGTAATGATCAAATTCATAAATCTTTAATATTAATAAAACTTTGACTTTCAAATACATTTTTCTGCTTGTTGAGTTTTGATAAATAAAAAGTTTGTTTAGTGTGAATTGTGGAATAGTTTGTAATATGATTAAAGCTTCCAGAGTATCAATCAAAATATAAAATAACACGGTTTGTCGACAGTTGACTATTATTAATGATAACCACTTGAGAAGTTGATCAAAAAAAGAATAGCATAATGTAATGTGACATGATCTCTTAAGGATAGCCAGTACGTGCACTTTTGTTTTGCGGCTAAAAGTATATAATTTATCAAAGAATGTTAGAATATGAAGAAATAAAAATGTATGGGCCTGGTTGGTCGCTATAAAACACCCCGCGAACTATTATGATTTATAGTATGCTTGGGGATGGTTTGTATTCTTTTGCGAAATGCAGATGGGCTTTAATTGGTCGGGGAAAATCTCCCGCAGTGTATTTTAATTCCTTCTGTGTGGGAGGGTAGAAGTTGTATAAATCATCAGGATAAAAGTGTACACAAAAACCTGGTGTTTCAATACGTTTTCCGTAGTATACAATAGAAGGTTTTCAGATGTTTGAATAGAATGACACAAAAACAAATTTTGTAAATATTTTTGTGGCATGTAAAGTGCAGAACTTATTACTACTTAGGTATATTTGAGTTACAACCGAAAGGATACAAAAAGATATTTGCAGTTGTGACTAAATCGTTATCCAAATTTTTTTGTTCTGTTTGTTTTCAGGTAATAGTACGAAATTCCATGAATGATGATTGAGCACTCCGCCTTTAGCATGGTGTTCAAACTTCAATTTTTAAAGTACATTTTTTCTGTAACTTATAATACATAAGAAAAATGATTTAAAAAAATTAATAGCACCGATAACTTTATAGTCAGTTTGACAGATTGTGACAAATATCACTTCAAGAAATCAGTAATGTGTAATCGTAAGACGCAACGGAAATGGAAAAAATAGCGGAAAATTTTAAAAATTTAAAATTCTCAAGAAACCGACAAAATCGAAAAATTAAAAAAAGGTTAAAAAAAGGGAAAATGTCAAAAGTGAAAATGTGAAAAGTGGGAATGTGAATGTGAAATGCCAAATGTGTAAATGACAAAAGTGAAAATGTCAAAAGTGGGAATGTGAATGTGAAAAATTTTGGAAAAATCGAAAAATTTTGAAAAATCAAAAAATTTTGAGAAATTCGAAAAAAATGTCATGAATAGGTTATTTAAAGTTGCTCAAGCGGTTTTACTTCTAACACGTGTAAACGGTGCACATGAAATTTTTAAACTACAAAAACCTTCGTAAATTTTTAAACGTGTTCTAAGTTTAAGTAATAAAATAAATTATAATACATAAACACGAGTTCAAGGATATGACATTCAGCGGCTTCGACTTATCGTTGTATAATTTGAAATATGTATCAATATAAGATTTCACGATCGATGTTATAAGCATTGCTCCCCTTAAGCAATTAGGTAATGCGTTTTACCTAATTTCAAGATTTTTATTACATACGTACTTCTTATAAAACTTATTTATAAAATTGTTTTAAAATTATATCCACATGTAGATAATCAACAATTCAAAAAATCCAAAACAAAAAAATGTGATAGTCGGGCTTGGATGTGGCGAATACAACACCTTTTCGAATTAACCAAAAATTTTTTTTATTTAAATCAAATTTAACACTTCAAATTATTTGGTGTAAAGGTAAAGGATATGTATTCATGTTCCCGTTTCTTTGGGATATAATTGAACTTTTAACGATTTTACTTTATTATGTGACTAAACATGCAAGATTTAACTTAACGTGATTGAATAATGTCATGTATTTTTTCTACTCGCCGCCTGGGAAATGAACAAAATAGCACCCTTAATGACAGCTGGGAAATTCAAGTTCCCACACAAGTGCTTTTTGGTGAATGTTTCTTATTCTATGCATATTTCAATAAAACTAATAAAAATATCTTCACACATTGAAAGCTTAACTACAAAAATAGAACTACACCTGATTTTCATAAAAAATATTAGTTATTCAATGAAATATTTTGCAATAATATACACAAATCTTTACACACAACTCTAGGTCACTAACAAATCTACGATATGTAAACATTACCTTGAAAGATCAGTTAAATAACCTAAAAGTTTTTTTGTAATCCCCAACATCAACCACCTCATCTGCAGATAAACTTTTATAAATTTATTGTGTTTATTTAATCAAAAACTATAAGTTGATTTGCTGAATTGTGTTTTGATAATTTTGCGACCATTTATATCTTTCTAGATGTGGTATATTTAAAAGTAGTCTTTTTCAAAATAATGTCAGTCTTTTTGGAATTTTGTAGCTTAACGTATAGTTAGAGCAAAAGATTTTAGCTAATTCGAATTTTTTGAAAGATTTTACATAGAAAACTTGTATTTTGATTGTATTTTTGGCCAAAAATGAGTTTTTACGTAAAAATACGATTATAAAAAATTACGAAATAAATGATTCGCCAGTATTTTGATCATAACTTTTTAAATAATGAAGTTGCGACCTTCAAACTAATCGCTTTCGAAAGACATGGATATTCCAGTTGATTAATAGCAGTAGTTTCAAGTTTGTGAATTTGTAATTTTTTCTAGCACTCTGTACCAAAAACAAACATTTTGGTCAGATAATGTCGCAAATTTCGTATTTTTACCCCCGAAGTTGAATTTCCTGGTAAAAAATAAATAATAAATGCGTTGAATAAATTTAATTCGGGTGCAGTAATGATGCCATTATGAAACCCGTTTGGGTTTCATAATGAATATGTTATGGTTGCACAGTAGAAATAATAAATTATTAACAAAAGCTGTCAACTATAAATTATGAAATAATTTTGTTTTTGAGCAGGCTTATTAACTTTTTTATATTTGTTTTTTATGTTTGGTAATTGATTTGATTAATAATTAAACAATTTGAAATGTAAATTAAATTATTTAAATTATATGTAAGTGAAAATTAAATATTAAATTTTGTTTAGACTTCCTATTGTTATTTTTAATTAGATTGTAAATATGTGCTATGTTGTTTAATAGAGATTATTAAATTTTATTGAATATTTTTGTTTGCTCGTAACAAAAAAACAAAAAAATTGAACAATACGCGTGTGGGAAATTTTTTCTGGCATTCGCTCTGCTAAAACACTTGCTTTGCTCTCTTCGGTCTCTCGTGTTTTAAAATATCCATGCCTGAAAAATTTTCATTTCCATTTTTTTGTCATTCATATGATTACCACCTTTACCAATAAATCGAACTGGTTGTGGGAGGTATAAATGTAAACGCAAGCAATAGTGTTTCAACACTAGAGAAAACAATAATCCTGATTTATAAAAAGGCATGTAAAGTTTTGGAAAGCCACTACAGTGTTAAAATTTCAAAAAAAAAGAATTATTTTATGAGAAACATGTCTCTTTTTACAAAATATAAAACTTTGTTTTGTATCGATGAGTGTAAAAGGATAAATAAACGATCATTCCATTGTAATAATGAAACTAGTAGGTTAAAGTTTGTTAGAGTGTATAGAATTTATGTGGCGAAACTTCATTTGTACACAAAGTTTGTTTATGCCCGTTTTTCTCTCAGATAATTGCATTCTCCGCAGAAAAAATACAACCACTAGTAATAAGAAAAACGTATACTTTTGAGAAGGGGCGCCGCGTACGTAATTAATGAGACTTTACACATTAGGCGGTGAAGAGCCACCGCGGAATAGATTTATGTTGGCTAGCAAGAATTTCCCACAGTATCATTTTAGAGTATAATCATGTTATGTTACATCTAATCCGATTAATTCTTGAAGGGGGAATGGCAGATACATCTGCCAGCCCAATTAATAATTATATGATGTATAACTCGCGTTTTGAGATATGTATACTGCGAATATTTTATAAAAGCGTGGTAGAAGGATAATTATAGATGTATATTGTATATTCACATAGCATATTCCTTGCTGGGCTTTTTAGGAGTGTTATCTCGATGTATGTGCTATACGCATTAGCATTATAAATCTTTCTTTCGGCTATACATGTCTCGCGCGCAAATGTCCGCATTACACAACTTCATCCACTTGTTTCAAGTGCAATCACAGGGGTTGGGGATGCCGAATCCCATATGAACCGTGGTAACATATTTCAATGATCTTTGTACGTTCCCCTGATGTTGGAGACGAGCCTTACAAGTACCTCAGCCAGCTGGTAATGTCGCGATCTTTTACAAACAAAGACTCCCTTAAGATGAAAATGACTTTGAATTATAAATATTATATGCAGAGATTATGTAACAAAGCATCTTAATAGGGTATGGGGGTGTTGTTTGCGGTGCCACTATTGTATATAGGCGTAAGATACCCGCGGAAAATTTGCATTGAAATTTCGGGATTAAGGCGTTGCCTGGTATGTACACAGCAGAGAAACTTTCAACAACTTGGCATTAATCAACAACACTTTAAAACTACCTCTTAAGAATTTATTACAACTGTAAGGTAACTGCGCGATTTAATTAAATGTTAATCTATATACGTCAATACAATTAGAATTTGATTCAAAATTCTTATTTCATATTTTGATGTTTTATAAAAATGTAATGAGTTTTATAGTCATTAAATTATAAATATTATGTACACCACTATTATAATTTAATGCATTAGTCATTATTCGTTAATTAGGTATATCATGTATTATTTCTCTATACAGAATGTTATTTTATATATTATGTTAAATGATTATTAAAATATGTAATATATACATATGCAATTATACAATGTTAAATGATATTACGCTTAGAATTTTAGATTACATCTTGGAAACTGTGTAATGTTTACTCAACAATAAATAGTGATAAAAATGACAGAAATAAATCTTTTATTTTTGTAAAAATTAATTTAAATTATCACAAATTAAATACTTCATCGGTGGAATATTTGAATTTTAATACATTTTTTGCGTCTTCGAGATTTTCATATCATAAAAAACTATTTCTAAACGCTATATCCAGAGGACGCTGCTGTTACATTATTCTTGAAATGCCGCAGTACATGTTAGTGAATACGTTATAACTTAGAAAAAAAAATATGAAAACAATATTAAATGCAAAGCAAAAAGAAGCTTATGATTAGAAATAGCAAATTGAAAGTAAAAAAAGCTAATAGTATAAAAACACGTTTCGATAATTTCATTTCATCTGTATCCTTTTTATCACGTCACTACCTGCGATATGGTTCAAATTTGGTAAAAAATGACGTTCCCGAAAATTTCAGTTCTTTATTTTAAATAATAATAAATTTTTTCTGACTTTTTTGTAACTTGAAACATTTTCTTGTTATTTTATCTACACCATAGTCGATTTGGTATAACTTTCTTAATGCTATTAAAAATTTTCTGAACTTTGTTGTTGCGTTTCCGGTATATTCTATTTAAGATACAGACTTGAAATTTTCAGAATTGTCATATTTTTTTTACCGCAAAAACATGTACCAAATTTAAACCGCATGGAAAAAGTACAGTTTACCTGGAATTGCCTCTTTAGCAGAATGTATGAATATAATTTAGATTTTTAGTATTAATTAATTGCTAACAGGATATTAAATTCTGAAAGAAATGTGAAATTAAAAATTAATTAAAGATTAGTGAGAAAAAATATACAAAGAAATTTTTTGGGTTATAATGAAAAAATGAATACTTTAAATGTCTTGGACCGATATTCTAAAATTAAAATCGTTTGTTTGTTTTACATATTATATTTATTTCAAGTGATTTTGAAACATTTCTTTATTCTGAATAAATCTTATGTAATTAGCACAAAGAGCCAATTTACTGTCTTAACTAAAAAATAATATTATTCGGCCGGACTTATACTGTTACTACACTTGTCCAGTTTGGTATTGAAAGAGTGAAAAAACCGATAACAACAACAATCATTTTACAACATTCTGTCGATATTGTGCACCTAGATACAGCATGTTCTAAAAAAAAATAGATTTAGGCGCAGTTGCACTATTGGTGGATGCGCCTGGTATAACGTTTTTCTGGTGGATGCGAAGGGTGGGCAAACGCGCTAGATACCGGTAAGAAAATAAGTTATTGCACAATACCTTAAAATGCAAAATCATGATATACACGAGGAAAAAAATTGGAATGCTTTTCAATTATAGGCTTAATGATACTATTTCATAAAGGTGTGATACTTTTAAGGACTTGGGTATTTTATTCAATATTTATTTATAGGAATTGCAAAGACTTTTCGATCGTAGTTACTCTATTTACATTATACTGGATGTCCCATTTTACATTGAGTTCTTGAATAACCCGAAAAAAATGCATTTTAACATAAAGTAAGCCGAATCAAAAGCTTAATGGTTATGAGGGTGATATCGGATTCTGACAAAATACCCTCACGGGGGCGGAAAAGGCGGTCAATTTAAAAATCTGAAATGGGAACCCATATCTTTGATTGCAGATTCTGAAAGAGCGTAAAAAATTATGTAGGGTTCATTCGGAATCTGCACCTCATATACAATGCAGTTGTGATGCGCGGGATAGCAGATGGCACCTCGTATTTGGAACAGGTAAAATGGTACCAAATGATTTTTATACGCAACCCTTGAAGGACCTGCATCTCATGGTGCAGAGGGATATATTAAGGTTAACTACGTAAGCACAACTACAAAGGGCTACACAATAAGACCTATAGGCTGCAGTGTATCTGGATCCAAAAGGAAGACGGACTTTGAAGGAAAAAAAGGTCCTAAGAGTTTGTTACCAATGTATATGCAATTAATGCTAACATAATCTTGTTAATAGAAACATGGTTAAATACGAATTTTCTTTAAAGTGACATATTTCCAAATTTTTATAATGTGTGCCAAAATGAACAACAAAAAAGGGCAGAGGTGTATTCATTGCTGTACATGGCAAATTTATATATGAAAAAATAATTATTATACGCCTGTGTCAAAATATTGATATAGTGGCGGTCAAATGTTTACAAATGAAAGTCATACTGCAATTACTCCAGGGCACAAATAATTATGCCGAAATATCTGACTACTTAGAAAATGAGTTTGTTTATACCCAATCAATTATACTTGCTGGTAATTTTAATATACCTGAGTTAAAAGAATGTTTATCTAGAAAAAAAAGATCACATTTAGTTAATACTTATAATAGCTTTTTGTATTGTTAATTATTTAAAACAGCACAATGAAGAGAATTTTAAATTTAATAATATCCTATGAAATGATAGATCTTGATCTTATAACACAAGATTATGCATTAGTAGAAGAAGAAAGCCGCCATCCTTATCGAAATATAAACATATAAATTTTCCAAAAAATCATCTTAGACTAAACTAAATTTTCATATTGCAGGCTTGCAAAATCTGTATGCAGATATTTTGGGAATTAATTGGAGTGAGCTAACTAATACTACTGATGTACAACTAGCATGTGATAATTTAATTGAATTTGGTCATCCATTTCCTAATTTAAATAATATTAAAATATTTTATCGTGAATGTAAGTATAATCAACGAAAAGAATTTAAAATGTTTAAAACGACCAAGTTGATTTATAAAAGTCACCTTTTTTTATTGTATTTTATAATAACAACCTTAAATTATAAGATTCAAAAAATTGTAAACAAATAATTGGCGACCTTCACATTGTAAACATCAGATTGACAAATGTCAATCTTACACGTAATGCACATATTGTAAATACGTTTGAGAATGGCTCAAATCGAGCCGAAACCGGTTACGGTACATACTAAAAATATTGTGTTAAGGCAGAGTAGTTTGATTGAATGTAAACTTGTCTCAAATTATTATTCTATAGATTAGATAGATCAAAATTTGAATATAGTAACTTAGTAATGATACAAGCACTAACAAGTATACATAGACTTAATTAAAAGTACTCTGTGCAAATTCTGTAAGTTTTGTTTCTTCAAAATATTTGGTATATACCCTCCTAGGCACTGTAATCAACAAGCTGAATTAGAAATAGTTAACGAATATCCCTTCATAAAAAGAAAAACAAAAAGATCTTAGTGGTGCATTTTTACAGCAGATCATCAATGGAACTATTGATAATCCCGTATTGCTAGGTCTAATTAATTTGTCTGTCCCAAGATCTAATAGCAGAACAACTTGACCCTTTTACTTTCCGGTACCATATACTAACCATCATTTAAATAATCCCTTCATAAATCATTTGAAGCTGTATAATGACTTAGCTAGTGATAATAATTTATTTAAAAATAATTTTTACTCCAAAAATATCAAAACTAAATTATTGAATCACATTTAAGCACTGTAAAATCAGTATCGGATTAGATTGATTTTGTAGTTACTAGTTTTTGATTCAATAAGTAATCAAAAATTGTATTTTTCTACTTTGCAATTATAACATACTCATTATGAAACCCGTTTTTGTTTCATAATATCGTCATTATGACACCCAACTTTTGTGTTTCGTTGTTGGTTTTTAAATTCAACGCAATTGTCACTGTCAGATTCAATTAGATTGATGTTGTATCAAATGAGACGGACATTTAATTGATGATAAATCACTGGAGAGATCGCAAATAACTTACTGTTCTACATCAAAATCAATTTTAATTGCAATTCATAAGTGATTGTGTGGAAAAAAACATCACTTAATTGTATAAAAGTTCGACCGTACCACATATGTATATAACCTATTTGAATTATTTTGAATTTAATAGGATACACGTCAATACCATTTGCAGTGTGGCCAACATAGGTAAAAATCAATAAAAAAAAAATTAAAATTATTTATTTATTTAAATAAATATAGGCAAAGTAGAAAAAATATATGATAAACAATTCATTCATAGCGAATTTTAAGGGGTACTTGTGCTTTAGAAAACTCGATCTGGGGCTCGTTTACTAAACTTGCAGACATGCTTTAAAATTTTTCATTATGCAATTTATTGTATAATATACTTTTATTATATTTTATGTTTAATTTTGTATCCTCTAAAGGCAATTAATTATCTGTTGGAAATAAACGTTATTATTATTATTATTATTATTATTGTTAACTACCATGCAAGCAGAGACACCATCGCGAAAATATCTAAAATGTATTCAGGGAACTTAAAATGTTAAAATCAATCAAAATCTCGAAGTCGATTTTTATAACGATTACAATATCTACTTCCCTTACACAGTAGTGTGCGAAAAGTAAAAGGATATCAACTATACAAAATTACTTCTTATGTGAATAAAATGCAAGTTGCATCAACTTGTAATTAACACATTAATAGTGAAAAGTAATTATGAGTTAAATGTAGAAACTTAGTAATGTGAATAATGTAATTTATAGAACAAGCGGAAAAGTAATAATCTGTTGTCTCATAATTTCAGTTGAAAAGGGAAACCACTAATGTTATTGTGGTTCTTAACCGACACATATGCGGAACATAGTTCTTGTTTTGTCGGATTGCGTTCGGTATATTTATTTATTACTTTATAACTTCATCATGCTTGTGAATAATTGTATTAATTATTATAAAAAAAAATATTTTGATTGACGCTGGAGAAAAATCATAAACCTTGAAGAATACACTCATTTCGGTCCCTTTTAAATATTTAAAAATATCGTTTCTCTTAGATAAGATAACATCTTCTGCGGTATTGGCTGCCATGAACATCTGATTATAGATTGAATTGAAGGTAGCATAGGACTACAAAAAAAAGTTCTTGTCCTTTGGACTTGACCAGGGTTCTCTTATGAACTCTGAAGTCGAATTTTGAAATTAGAAAACTTTCAAATATGTGGATTTTACATTTACAAGGGTCAAGTCGCTTATGTAAGATTGTTCAGTGTAGATCTAGACCTTAGAAGAAATGTTAATGAGATTGAAAAATGCCATAACTTTATTCAAGTGAGCATCCTTGCCTATATTGTAACATAAAAAAGCGACCTGAGTTTATGCGGAGAATTTAGTTAAATTAAAGCTATTCAGATAGTTTTAAAAACTGGGAAAAGTTTAGTCAATAAAAATCCAAAAGGCGACAATAGTTAAATAAAGAACTGAAAAAAGAATACAAAGAATTTTGACAATTTCATTCTTGATTCATCGGTATTAATCTGCCATCAGATCTCCAGCTATTATTTGGCAGTATTCACACCATATACATGTATGTATATGTTAAGCGAATTTTAAGTGGAAGATTTTAAATAGGCTCAGTTATGCAATGTTGAACGTTGTCTAATTTCCGAATTTTATGCTCACCACACATAAAACAACATTATTCACAAAATTCTGATAATCTTTGTGATGGTTTGTAGTATTAGATTAGTTACCCAACCTCAATGGTAGAAGCCCGCTTGTCCACATCTATTCCTGCCCTTACTGGGTATCTGAAACCCTGTTAAGTAAGGTTTTTCTTTTCCTGAACTTTCCATTACAAGTTTTTTTCTGGGAACCTACTCTTGGGTAAATATACATCTATTTGAATTTAAACCCACTGAACATATTCAGCTTTTAAAGATTGAACCTTCAAAGTGAATCGAAATGTATCAAGGCCACGACAAAGCGTTCCACCATGCTTTATCAGGTTTAGGAAACTTCATTGAAATGAACTGGTGGATCAAACACGATAAGGAAAGTATTTCTCAGTCATCATTAGTTGTATCGATGTCATGTTGATAGAATTAACTCAATGTTTGGAATTGAAAGGTATGAAAATTCAGAAAGAGACTAACACTCCACCAACACGTAAATAACACACTTTCAGCAATTGACAATTTGTTGAAAGTTCTTATTCATAGAGGACGTGCCTCAACTCTTATAATGTTAATGAATGTCATAAATACCCCGGAATATAATGTCATACCTACACCTATACAATCGCGAGGCTGGAATTACGAATCTTCAAGACATGTACTTTCTGTTGAAAGCTGGAACAAATGAAGTTCATGTTCAATGACTGTAAGACACATTTACCCACCTTTATTTGTATACTGACGACAGTAAGAAACCTCAAAGACCCCATTTTTTTTCCTGTGTCCTATGTGCAATTTCAAGTGACGCAGATAAGGTTAACAGGTTATCGCCATGATGATGGCAATCTAATGATACCGCCTCAATAGCGAGCAGTAAAGATAGGAAATTTCATTTGAAATGGGTTCAAATTACTTTAACCTTCAATTAATTATTTTTTAGTTTCCAAGTATAGCTTGATTTGTTCTATTAGCTGACATGATTGTCGATGTAGAGATATATTTGTTCGCTTAGTAGCGCTTTTGTTACTACCTTAGATTTTTTCTTCATCTAAATTATAGGTTATGCATTTTATGACCTTGCCTAGAATAGTTATTAGGCCTTGCTTCTTCTTTGTAAACTCTTTGAGTACTATGCTTTGTAAAATACTCTCTAATTCGTTCAATATAATTTTTAATATATTTTCATAATTATGCCCAGTTTAGTGTCTCCATCACTTACTCTCTGTAAATCTAATTTCATTTTGTTAAAACTTATTCTTAAACTAAGTATGCATTTTCCTCCTGATATGCTCTAAATTACTTTGGTTTCTTTGATTGGTTACTGTAGGCCAGTAATATTAGACAAAGAAACCGCATTTTTTTACACTTTTGGCTGGCAGGCCAAAAACTCAAAAAAAATAGCAAGGTGTGGGCATCTACTTTAATGCAGTAATAAGACGCATTCTCCGGAAGGGGGTGTTTGCGAGCAGTAATGATATATATATATATATATATATATATATATATATATATAACTGGTTTCTGGCCAATATCTCTAGAACTGTAAAGTTTGTGAAAACAAGTTTCAAACTTTTTTTTTGCTTTTTCTTAGAAAAAAATTTCTAACAACTTTTGTTTGAAATGTTTTTTCATAAACTTTACAGTTCTTGAGATATTGCTCACAAACGCCCCTTCCGGAGAATGCGCCTTATTACGACATTAAAGTAGATGCAGAAACCTTGCTTTTTTTTAATTTTTGACCTGCCAGCCCAAAGAGCAACGAAAACTCCCCAATTTGACTGGCCTACTGCTTCTTTTTTAGATAAGATTTTATTTTTACCACTTCGTATACCTTCTTCATTTTTGCTTTATGTTTTTGAGCGTATTCTTAGTAATACTGTTTTGTATAAGCGATATCGAAGGACAAAAAATCGATTCATTTCGTGTTTTAGCTGTAGCTGTATGAATAGAACTATTATATGCAATTATACCGTATTAACATTAGCATTTCAATCGGCATTGCTGTGTCAAAATAAAATGATGTTTCAACAATGTGCTGTAAAATCGTTCTATTGTTCCATTTGATCCTCGATAATGTGGTGTGATAAAATGTGTTTCGCCTGCTTTTTTTCCTGACTATAAATCCTTATCTGGTTTTTGGCCAATTAAGGTTAACTTTTTGGTTCTCGAACCTATGTTTTGAGACCACGTTGTTTCGCCTGCTGTCAATTCCGCTTATTTATAAATATATAGATCCCTGCGCACGTGTTTATGTTCGTAACCTCTCGTGCTGTTCCTGCTGCTTAAACCGGTTGTATATTTTGTTGACTGCAAGGTTGTTGTGTTCCGTGAATTTTGTTTGGATAGAGTTTGATTTGATAATAATTTTAGAAATTATAAGTCTCCATACATTTGATAATCTGATAGCGTACTTTCTGGTGTTCATGCTGTTTCGTTGTTTTTAGATCTCTCTCTTCTCTGTAGATTTGGTGCCATTTATTCTTAGTGTTTGAAATAATCTGTGCATTTTGGAAATCGATGTTGTTACCAGTAGTTTCTGCAAGTGTATTGTTGTTGGACCTTTTTCGAACCGCTAAGTGTTCTTGGACTCATAGTACTAATCGTTTGTAGACACAGAGCGAGCGACTTCTGAGGATGGCACATGCAATTGTGCAAAAACGTCAAACAGACGAATCAACCACTTCTACGCGGGATAACCGATCACTTCAATTTTTTTCAATACTTAAAATTTGAACCCACATAATATCAGAAATCTGAATTTGCGGAACGAAGTCAAATTAAAGGCGTGAAGATTAATTAATTTATTGTTCCGCAATTTCCGATAGCAGATAAAATAAGTATTGAAAATAAACGCAATTGCAAACGGGAACAAAAAAAAATGAATTTTTATGCGTTTTTAGTACGTCAAATTTAAGTACTGATTCAGTATTAAATTAAACATTGACAAATGGGCCTAAGTATATAAAAAACTATTTATAAACAAAGTTTTTTTTATTCGATGAAAAGTCAGAAATGGTGAATTGAAATATATTTGGAAGAATTCATATTAGATTGTGGCTTGTGATTGATATATGTAAATCTGGATTTGCAAGCATTTTCACATTTGAATGGAGCCACCGGAGTCCATATATCGGGTTTTTCATATATTAAAGGAAACCCGTAAATCGCAAACAGGCTCGCCACGCTTTTCAAATTTCATATAAAACTTTTAATAAATAAAAACTCGTAAGTTGAAGGGCATAACCAGGAATATAAAGCTGTTTGGAATATATTGTGCAGTAATTGTGAGTGTTCACATATTTGCAGATACCCCAAGTTATCTAAATGTAGATTTTTTAGAAAAAAGAGGCAGCGAGTTTAAAGTTTTATGCGAGTTTGCACGGTGATAGGGTGGGCAGATTATTTGGGATCACGGTATTTGGTATTTGTTAGTGGGTGCGCGTATTTATCGAAATTCAGTCCCTGATATAGTTCGGAAACGAATGTGAGGTAAGCCCAAAACCCAAACTGATCGGAAAAGTGTGCAATGCAATTCACGGCGCCCGAATACACCATTCGTACAGGCCAAATAGATTCCAACCGATGTACATTTTGCTGGAATATATAGCAAATAGCGCCGCAATTTACTTAAAATGCTTTCGGATTTATATAATTCCACTACGCCAACCTCTATATAAAAGTACCAGGTGGGAAAGGTTTAACCGAATGCATCAAAATTATATTTTCTTTCATAATAAGGATTACGATTACGCTTGTAATCATAATAATTTCGTTACAACACCTATCCATCTTTTTGTTCAACATACATCAAAGTAACTACACTATATATTATATAAAATAGACTAAAATTTACACAAAACTAAATAAGACAAATAAAGTTAAGGAAAATGACCTGCATCAGCAACATCCTTTGCAAAATAAAGTTCCAAAGGCGAAATGCAAATCATAATTAAATATACTCGGGTGAAGCTCGGATTACAAAACGGACAACGCAACAAATACAAATTCACCTTATCGTCGGATGGTGCTAGGTATCAATGTTTGTGTGTTTTAGCAATATAATTCTGCATCACTGCCATGTGGAACTACTATTTGTTTTTTTTAACTTATGAAAGTAAATGAAGTGAAGATTTTTTGCCAATCCATGATGAATAAAATTTTGACTAAATTTCGTAGGTGTAAACCCACCTTCTATCATCCTCATTGGTCAGGAAAAGTAAAAATTTATTCATGATACCAAGCATTCGTAAGGAACATAACAGCAACCTTCTATTATTCGTCTTCAAGTTCAGATGTTATATCAAAAGCATAGAGACAGCAAAAAAAAACTAATAAAGCTAGCATTCAGAGTTGATTTTACATGCGGTCCCAGGCTATCGCCTTTATTACACCATGATCCTTTTTTGGGAGAAGTCTCAAGCTCAAAACCTACAAATCTCCGAGGTGGAAACGAAAAAAATTAAAATTATAGTTTTTTTGTCGAATTTTCAAATAAACTACCAGAGCGAAGTTCTCTTAGCAAGTGAGAAAATCAACATACTAAAGAAAAATGTTCCTATTAATATGACACGCTCCTTTTATTCAAATAGATCTAAACTCTCATCGGAGTTTAACTCTTGTAAAGGCTACAAACAAGCTCAATCCACTTCTCCCTTCTCCTCCCCACTACGAGAAGCTCATTCGTTCGGAGGATAGTTCCAATTCCAAAAGTGACTGTATAACCAAATGTTATCTGGAATATGGGGAAGGAAGTAAAAGCAAAATCCAAATAGCCATGATGATTGCCAAACTCCGTCGCAGAGATGGCACTTGAAGAAGAAGAATATTTTCGCTAAAAGCAATAATTTCTGAAATATTCATAAAAGTATGAAAAAAGTTATATTTACGAGATATTTCTTACCTCTGGGGACTTTTAGTATGTTTATCAGAACATTTAAATGAATAAATATACCAATTTTCAAAACTATTTCTATATTATTTCTATTTGTTAAATTTTTGGCTAATTTCATTGGACTACGAAAAATTTTTACAAAGAAAATTTTAAATTCCATCATAAAGAAAATAAAAATATACATTTTCATTTGAAATTTTGCATTTGATATTGCTTCAAAGGAAATTGGATTTGTTTCTTGTTTCATTTTTTTACAGAAACGTGTAATTTGCAGTCGCCATTGTCTATTATAAAAAAAATATTTGAAATGAAATGTTCCTGTTGAAAAGGTTTTATTTATCATATCAGATGTTTATAGATAAATTTAGAAAGAGAAGCGTGAATAATGAAAAATTTGGGTGTAAGAAACTATAATTCGACATATAACATTTTAAAAATTGTAAAAGTGTTTATTATGGAAGCAAATTTTTCATGATACTATGCTATTTATGTTTATCAAAATTTAATAATAAATTCATTTGAATTCCTATACATATGAGCAGGGAGATTGGGCTTCGTTTCCCGGCGCATTCACCACAATCACGATTTCGTCGTTAATTTTGCATTTCAGATATTGGACGACTAACGCGACTTATCGCTTTCTCTATCCACTAGGGAATTTGTGGATCAGGTGTGCAAACAGAACAATTCCCCTATAAAAATTTCGTGGCTCCCACGATTTTTGTTAACATCCCACCAATTAAATTGAGTTTATATTGTTACCCTTTCTATTAAATTAAAATATTATTTGGTTTGGTTGACGTGCAACGTAAGCAAACACCCCTTGACGTATAACCAGACAGACAACTTTAGAACAGATTGAATCTCAAATTTTAATTAACAATGTGCCAGTCGTGGATTTAATTAATTAAAAACAAGTACATCCAGCATACATATCCGGCCTAGTGAAGCAGTAAATACAAAGTCATCAGGCTAAAGCTTGCACCCTATGGCTTAATTAAAAAATTTCAGGCGACATAGTAAAAATTCACTCAACTGATAATAAATCGAGAAACATATTGTTCCTGATCATTATTATTATTTCATGCAATTCCGAGCAATAAAATATTTATTTTTAGAATTATACACGAAATTCAAAACCCTAATAAAATCAAGATACCTATATTTGTCATTCAAACTCAATTTTAGATTTAACTATATAAGCCAAAATTTAAAATCTCCGATTTATTCATTAAATAATTTTACTTACAGATATTTACAATTCTCACTGTAGTTATATTAGATTTTATTTCATGTCTTGTATCACAAAGAGGAAATAAAGATATTTATTACACCTATTTATTCCCTTGTCATCTTCAAATAAATTTATAAAATTCTCTAGTTTTATATCAATTTTATATTATACAAATATTTGTTATATTACAAATCTTTAAAATTGGATAAAGCTGAAAAAATTAATTAATAAACGATAAATTATTACATTGAGATATTCACACCACAAAAATCTGGGTTTCTAGTAATTCGCTATTAAATTTTGGTTTGTATAGGGATAAATAACGGTCATGCCCCATTTACCCAATTACCCACCTTGTAATTATTATTACATTACTTACGTATTTGCTGCAGGAAACAAAAGTAAAACTCACCTGAAACAAATTTAAATTGAGAAAATTAAATAAAATATTTTACAGGAAGTTTAATTAATTAATACAACTAAGTTTAATTAATTGCAAATGTTATTTATTTATTTTTAAAATGTTTCTATTGCTTCAAATAAAACTGGCTAATAAATCACAGTTATAGATTGAGTTGTAATTTAAATTTAAAATGAATTATATATTATTGTTATCTGCACTTTTAAAATTAAAAAATTTCTGTATGTTTAGAAATATAGTAGGGGAGATCGGGGCTAATTTACACAAGGGTATGTTTTCCCATTTTCTATTAATTAGGGCCCAGAGCTATATATCGCGTTGGATTTTTTTTGTAGTTAAATACCATTAAAACGTAAATCCACATAAAATTTGAAGCAAAACTATGTTTGTTAACTGCAAAAAAAATATTTT
>JAODAH020036323.1:0-14896 GCA_027574865.2 Coproporus ventriculus | reverse complement strand
TCAAGTAATTCCGGGAGAATGTTGACAATTCCTGGTCGAGCCATCGATATGTCAAAAATGACAGTATTAAATTCATCAAATCCTCCTAAAATAAATATTGGTAATAATTATGGAAATGTGATGTTAATGCCTGATGGGAAAATAAAAACAAGTAATCCAAATATTAGAACTTTGGGAAATACATCTTTAATGTTTTCGAAAGGAAAAGCACCGTTACCACCAACAATACTTACTACACCTGCTCCATCTGCTGCTAAAACTAGTAAGTAATTATTTTTTATTGATACATTTAATGAGCTTGTGTGCAAATCTCATAACTTTTAAATGAAATGTTTTTATTTTAGATTTAACGAAATATATAACCTCAAAAAAACAATTGTTAGCCAATAGAAATAAATTGGTAAAGAAGGTTCCTTATATTTCATCTTCAGGTGCAGGTACTTCTCAAAATTTACCACCTCCTGCAAATTTAACATCTCAAGATATAATGGATTTGCCGATTATTTTTGCAGATGACAATCAAATGTTAGCCAATAACACAATGCAACCTAGCGATATGCCTTCGACACAAATTATACAAAATACACAAATAAAAAATAATGGAAATGGTAAATTGGTATTTCTAAACAAATCTTCGGCTGTGATTAAACAAAATCTTTTGAAACGCCCTTCACCTAGTTCTAATAAAACTAATCCTAATCCGATTAAATATGCAAAAATAATTTTATCAAAAGCACCTAGTAATGAAGATATAAAAACATCAAAGATACCTTCATTATCTTCAAATATATCCGGTAAAGAAATTGAATCTTCAGTTGTTCCCATGGATTTCGATTTGGAAACAGAGTTAGTAGCTACTGCAATTACCAAACCAAGTTGTATGGTGCCAGAACAAAAAAATATAAGTTTAATTTATAAGAAGTCTGAAAAGAATGAGAAAAGTATTGGGGCAGATGATGGTAATAAAAATGCGGAACGGATTAATATGGAAGAAGATTCAGATGATTTTGATTTTCTCCCGAACATCAATAATATTTAACTTTTTTTTTTTTAAATTTAATTTATTGTTTCTAGTATATAAATTACTAAAAATTTGTTCAACTATATATTGATATATTTTATATTATTTTTTGATTGCATTCTTTAAACTGTTCAATCTGAATAAATTAATAAAGAAAAAAGACAAAAAAGTGAGCGTGTCCATTGACATATTTAAACTAATGGATATACTGAGGGGTCATGAGAAAGGAGAAGGTGGAACACTAAAGACAGAAAAAACGACAGCGACGACACCTTCGAAAGAAGACTGTACGCGTTGAAGTATTCATTTCCCGCAGGGCAGAGAGATGGAGGTAGTATTAATACTAGCAAGGGAGTTACTGTAGAAGGCTGTGGAAGAATCGCTAGGTGTAGTGGACTGCGCAACATATGATGGATCAATGTAAAGCGTTACCAGGTCAACGAAAGTTGACCTCAGAAAGTTATTAATGGGGATAGAACAGAACAGTATGAGCGGCATTTTATAAAATTAGTAACGATTGCAAATTATTTTAAACATTTATTTTTAATCAAGTTTTCTTTTATAAACCCAATAATATTTTAACAAAGTTTCCCATCGAGGTGTTTCCTCAAATCTTTAGAGCCTTCAGATTCGATATCACTAATATAATCAAAATCAACTTCATTTGTAATAGACGAAACAGACGGGGGAGCCTCCTCATTATCAGGATCCACAATAATATCACTTTGTATGAATAATTTTTGTTTAACAGGACTTGCAATATTTCCAAGTAAATTACGTGTACCATGTGCATCTCCGTTATATGTTTGAGGAGATCCGTCAGATTCTTTCTTGAAACGCATATGAAAATGTGCATCGCTCGTACGAGCAATAAAACTCAATTCTTCTAAAGCTTCAAGCGCACCTTGTAACTTGGATTCCCTCAACAATTCATAAAAACTTTCTTCAGTTAAATTTTCTTCTTTATACTCATTTTTTAACCAAACTTTTTGTAATTCCTGAATATTTTTCCCTAAATGCGCATAATGTTTCTCTAAAGAAACTAAAAGATATTTGTCATACCCGGTAAGATCAAAATTGATCTTATCAAAAAATCGTTTTAATTCGGACCATGCTTCTCCCAATTTAAAAACTAAATAATTTTCCGCAAGCAATTTTCCGATTTGATCGTCAATCGTTAAATTAATTTCGTGAAGTTTATAATGTTCGTTTGCTATTTGAACTTTTTGGTGATGACGTACGTTTAATAAATTTATAAGGGCGTAAATTTTAGGCCTGCAACTACAAATCATATCGGTCAAACAAGGACTTTGTTCTAAATCTTCAATAATTTGTTCACTTTGATATTTTCCCATAATCGGAAATTCAAAATTTTCCACTACACCACGATTTGTTAATTGTACTCCGATTAATTTATTTTCTTCTTGGAATATACGTACAAGTAGGGATACTAGTGATACATTATTGTACCTCCATGTTACAAAATAAGGAATTCCAGTGCCTTCTTCACAAACATCAACTAGATAACCTAAAATTATTATTTTAACTGGAAACGTTGCATCTTTTAAGATGTTTAAGAGCACGTAGATTCCTTTTTGATCTACAAATCGTATGAAGGAACGATCATTTCGTATACATAAATCCCAAATATAATTCACAGATGTTATCATCAATTTTGGATCGTATTGCATATCATTTTCTTTTAAATTAAGAGCGCGATTTAAAAATTTAAGTCCCAAATCAACATCTTCAACTAGTTTCCTATTGTACAGACTTAGAAGATTCAGATTTGAATAAATAAAAGTTAGAATCGACTGATTTGTGGTGTTTAAATTTTGTTTTTCCAGAATGTAGTCGATTAGATCTTCCAAAATATATTTTATATACTCAGGTTCAGATTTTATTAAAATAGTTTTATCCTCGATGGTTAAAAATGCGTTCAAACATTTTAATGCTGCGATTAATAATTTTGGGGAATAAGGTTTGAATGTGTAGAATTCTATTAACATTAATAAACGGGTTATTCCGTGCGATTCTTCAAGTTGTTGATAGAATAACGGCATCATTCTTTCGAAAATTGTTAAAACGCTATGGCGTAATTTACATAAACGATCATCGCTCCATTTTAAACTTAATTGCGGATTTATTAATTTGGATAACTCATATATTACATCCAAATCTTCTACGAGTTCTTTTCCACCGAAATATTTTGTAATGTAATAAATCCCTAAAATCAACATGCGCTTCAATTCGTAATCGAGTGGTTCCGTATCGAATTTAATTAAACCAGCCCAAGTTCCTATTGGGCGTTTTTCCGATGCAATACATAAAATACAAATATCATGCGCCAAATTCGCTTCCACAATCCTTGCATTCGGAAAGCATTCCATTAATAAAATTAAAATCATTATTAAAAAATTTCTATCAGTTTTATTTCCATCTCTTACGATCGCTTTTAAAACAACACGAAAACTTCTTAAAGCTTCAAGATTGGGGGTCGAAATTATTTTTTTAATCTTTCCAGAACTGTAATATAAAGCGTTTAATAAATAAGAAATTAATTCGAGAATTTCATTTAAAAATAAAATTTCTTTCGTCTTCAATTCTTCATCGTCGTTACTTTTATTCCAATACGGATCCAATTTTAAAAATAAAAAATTTAAAGCGTCCGATTTTAAAATTGTTTCTGCTATTTTTTCAGATGTTTTCGTTAAATGCGTTGAAATTTTAATGATTTCCGGATAAAATTCATGATCCCAACAAATTTCGATTAAACTTCCTAAAATTTTTGGAATTTTACTTTCTTCTATTGCCCTATTAATATCTTTTAAAGAAATCGCTCGGATTGGGACACAATTTTTTCGTTTAACTAATGAATTCAACGATTTAATCAACAGGATTTTTAGAATTTTATCTTGTAATGTTAGAAGGAGGAATCCTAGAAACGAGAAATATTCTATTAAATCATTGATGATTTCCAAAATATCGGTAGAATTCACTAGAAGGGGGGGTAATCCACAAAGTTCCAATAATTTCTTTAAGTACGGAATGAATCTTGGTTCGTTATCAATTTTTTCAATTATTTTTTCGATGACTTGTGTTACGTATGGTACATCGTTCATCCAAAATCCACAAGGACTTCCCAAGAAGTAATCGTCCAACAATAACATTTGTCGTTCGATTAATTTGTTTGCGATTGGATCTGTTATTAATTTTGAAACGGTGCGTATTATGCATGATGGTTTTAATTCTTTATATTTATTTATTTGTTCTTGTTTGTTTTTATCACCACTTGCCATTAAAATGCGTTTTGAAGGTTATTAATTTACGAAATGTTTGTAGTCTTGAAAGGAAATGTCAATTTGATGTTGATATGCGAGTTTTAAGAGGTTGGATATTCTGTGGATCTAAGGTGCCATGTGTTTTCTTTTGAATTAATTATTAGTTTCGAGTTATGAAGAGTAGAGGACTAAATCTGCCTCCCTGTCTTAACAAATTATAATTAATGAAAGCAATACAAAATGAAGAGAAACGTTTTACTCAATTGTGATGCCATTTTATTTTATTCGATACAAGATTAACAATTCATCCCCCTACAAAGTGCCATTTTTTTTATATTAAGTGTGAATGATTACATGTAAAAGTAAAAAAGTGAAAATGTATATTGCGACAATTTCCAATTTTTTTTTTCACAACACGTATCAATTGATATTCATTTTCCCATCTATCAAAATTTAGTACACAAATTTGATACAAGAAAAACTTACGTACGTTTATAGTTCTAGCCAAATAATTACATGGCAATTGTGATTAGTTCTTTGCACTATTCAATCTATAAATCTTATCCTGCGTCGTGGCAGATGAAGCACGCACATGCGTGCAACTAAATCCAACAAGAGTCATCTTTAGAAGAAAGCAATTGATACTTACTGGAAAGTTAATTGGACATTGCACTGGTTTTCGACTTTCAAATCCTTTTTCAAGGATTGGGTCATGTAAAACAAAAAATTTACAAAATTTAATAATTAGGTGGCTGTGGTGTGTATGTCCTATCATAACTGGAAGGTAGAGTTAAGGCAGGTGGTAAACTGGCAGTGCTTGAGACCGTATTGTCGAGTTTTCTAGCTTCTTGTTCCAGTAATAAAGCATCGAGTGACGGATCTTGAGAAACAGTTCGTAAAGAATCTCCTAAAGCCTGTCGTAACTGTTGCATCTCACGACCCGCTCTGGAACTTTTCATTACATATTGTTGGCGGCGCTTTATTTCTTGATTTAATTGTTCACGTAACGAAGATACCTAAAATGTTAGCTTATGTATTATCTGAAAATATTTGTTTTAAATTTGCTTACCTGATTTTCTAATCGTGCAACTTGTTGCCTGTGACTTTGTTCTCTTGCTTCCAATAAACGTTCTGCTTGTAATTGTGCAGCTCTATATCTCTCAATCTCGCCATGATCATATTTGCTTTCGCCTCGCCTACTAGCTCTAAGTCTAGCTAGTTCCGCCTCTTTTTCACTAAGCTCCGCTTCTAACCTAGAAATCTTCAATCTCAACTCGCGGTTTTCTTGTTCATATTTTATACTATTTCCATCAGTCGTAGTTGTATCCAACTCATATTTTTCTCTTTCAAACGATTTACTGCGTTTTGCAACGGCACGTTCTAAATTTCTGTTATCAGATTCTACCTGACGCATCTTATTCGAAAGTGAGTCTATTTTATTACGTAATTCATTGCGTTCGCGTTGAACTGATTGTAATTGTCGCATTAATTCTTCTTCATGATGTGAACCGACTGAACTATCAAGCGGCCATTGTGAAAGTCTCAATTGAGATTCCAATCCTGATCTTTGTACTTCATTATTGGCTAATTCAGTGTTTAATCTGGTAATTTGATCTTGTAGGATTTGATTGTTTCGACGTTGTTCTCCTAAATTCTGTTGCGTAACTTCCAGACGTTCAGCTATTATTTTTCTATCGTTTTCTGCTGTAGCAAGAGCTTTTTGCAACTGTAAATATAGTGTAGTAATATATAATTTAACCTAAACGATTGTAAATAATAGACACAAAGAATTCTTGAATGTTTAGTGTGCCAATACTTACATGTTTTAATTTTTCGCTTCCGGAATGTGAAGCAGATGTCGCTTCTAAAAGTGAACGTTGTAAACTTTGTACTTCAATTTTTAATTCTGATTCGCTATTAGCTGCTCGTTCCAATGACAAATTCAATTGATCTATGGTTGATTTCAAAGAAACGCAACGTTCTTCCAAACTTGCAAGGTTTCTTCCTTGATTATCAGATTTCTCTTGTAATTTCTAAAATCAATATACCAATATATTAAGAATAAAGTTCGTAATATTAAATCGGTACTTGTATATGTGCATCCTTTTCTTGTAACATCATTTGTAAGCGCTGAAGATCACCTTCTGTGGACATCCGTTGCAATTCCAATTTCGCAGATCGATTCTCAGTTCTACCCAATTCGTCCTGAAGAGCTCTTTTATCATTTTCCAGTTTTGCAAGAGCATTTTTATATTTCTCCAATTTTTCCTTAAATAAAAAAAATGTTGTGGTTTATTTTCACAAAGTCAAAAAGTAACGAAATTTTATCTTTTACCTCATACTGATGTTTTTCTTCCTTACAACTGCTAATATTCAATTCCAAGTTTGTAACTTTATCCCTCATCTGTTGTACTTCGTTAGTTTTCTTTTGTAAAGCATCTGTTTGTGCATTCAGTGCTATAGTTTTTTGGCCTAATTTTGCTTCCAAACTTCCTTTCTCATCTTGTAGCTGTCTTAAATTTTGCAAGACTTTATTTAACTTACTATCCCCTTTACTTTGAACATCTTGAGTTTCTTTTAATTGTTTCTTAACGGTACTAATTTGTGTTTTATAATCATCCTGAAATAAATTATGATTTTCAAAAAATGTTACCGCTTATTCTTATTCTAACCTATAAATAATTAAATTAAATGATTTTTAATTCAAAATACATACCCGTTCCCGTTCGATTTGGGCAACTTGTTGCATTAGGTTTCTAACACCTTTTCTTACAATTTCTGGATCAATTTCAGCGATATTATCAATTTTGCCATCGTAATCATTAGCTAAAATAAAAAAATTATTTTATTCCCAAAAACTAATTATCAGATAATTTAATCACATCCTTAAAAAAAAATTTCATTGTATAATCAAAAAGTTTTTAATTATACACAACTATAATTTGTTATTTATGGATAAAACGATGAAAAATGACTTACATCTTGCCGGACTCCAACGCCTCGAAGGACTAAGTAATCTATATGATGTATTTACAGAGCCATCTAGTTGTATTCCTGCAATACGTCTGAGTGTTGAAACAACACTACCAAGTTTTTGTTCAACTTCACGTTTTGCTGCTTCAGTGTGATTGTATTGAGTATCCAAGGAACGAATTCGGCTATCTGCTGCTCCCAATTTGGTCTAAAATTTTTTTACTTTAATATATAAGTATATCTAGCCAAAATAAAAGAACAGAAATTTTGAAAGGCCGAAGTAGAAATTAAATACAATTCCAAAAAGGTTATCAGGTATTTTGCTCACCATCTAAGGGAACAGAGTGATAGATAATTGGTTTTTGTTTTACCTTTAGTTCCTGAATTTGTTGTGTAGCATCCACCAAACAAACTTCCAAATTATGCTTCTGATCCTCTAAACGTTTTTCACGGCTACGACAATCTTCTAGATGTACTAACAAGTCTTGTTCTCTTGCATGCCATTGCTCCTCCAAATGACCGGTGTGAGCTCTGGTTCTATTTAATTCTTGCCTTGTTTGTTCTAAACTGCGATCTAATTCTGATATCTGAAATATTTAATATAAAATGATTACTATGCCATCTTTTGGTTTAAGACAAAACTAACAATACACATTTCACAATAATTTGGTTTACTAAGATTTTTTCTGCATATTTTAATTAATTTGTTCAAATTGGGATATATTTGAGGAAAAACCTTAGATACTAATCTTCAAGTTTTTATATTTTCCAAAATTTTCCTTTTATCTTCTCTACATATCCAAAAAATTTACCTGTTTCTTTAAATTATGGACTTCTTGATGAGCACGTTCACGTTCTTCCACTTCATTTAGCAATCTTCCTTGAAGTTCTTTCTCTTCAGCTTGTTGTTGAGTATTTGCATTTTGCGTGCGCTGTAATTCTTCTTGCAAAGACTGCAGTTTGTGTTCCGTTTGAAGCAACTCCTTCTCTACATCACGTGATTGGTTTTGTAGCCTACTCTTCTCATTCTCAATACTTGCTTTGATATCTTCTAAACCTAATAAACAGTTTTAAAATAAATAAATTTAAAACGAAACGCAAACAAAATTGTTACTTGAAATTTTTTGATAAGCTTCTTCTAACTGCCTTCCTTGATCACGTTTCTCACTTTCTACGCGTTTAATAAATTCTCTTAACTCTTTATTGGATGTGTGATATTTTTCCTTTTCGAAATTGCTATCTGCAAGTTGCCTCCTTACATCCGTTAAATCTTTTCTTAAACCTTCTGATGCATTTTCAGTTTCCTTTAATTTTCTAATTGTTTCATGTAGTTGATTATTGATAGTATCTATCTTATCTTCATATAGATGGAGTTGCACCTTTAAACCTTCAACATCTGCTTGAGCAGAATCTCTTTCATGAATTATTTCTTCTAATCTTTGCTCCAGTTTTATCTTCTCTTCTTCGTATTTATTTCTAAAATCGAAATAAATTTTTGAAAATATAAAAAAAATATATATATTTCTAACCTATTTTCTTCTAGTTTTCCTTTTAATTTATTCAGTTCTTCTTTCAGTTGATTTATACTGGTACGATCTTGATCAAATCTTCCGTTAGCCTCCCGTTTCAACCTTTCCAAATTTTCTTTTTCACTTTCTAATTCTCTTTTACTTGCTTCTAATCGATCTTGCAATGCTTGATGATCATGGTGAGCTACGAATTTAATTCAAATGCGTTAATTGAATAATTTTATTTTTAGGTTATAATTACCTAGAAGTAAAGCTTGTTGTTTGTCGTTTTCAGCTCTCAACATAAGTTCTTCGTGTTGTTGGCAAACACTTTCGATGTGTGTTTGTAAATTTTCGATTCTTTCAATTAATTGTTGTATTTCTGCATCTTTTTCGTTGGTTAGTTGATGTAGGGATTGTTGCAAGCGTTTTTCTAACGTTGCACGAATTGTGTCTCTTTCTTCCGTTAGTTTTTGAGTGTTTTCTTCATTTTGTTTTTTTAGATTCGCAATGGCATGTTGAAATTCTACTTCTTGATTACCTTTAATAATGAAAAGTAAAACAGAATTTCAATTTTAAAGGACATAAGATTTCCTTTCAAGCAGAAGAGATGGAAATATAACATGAAAATGCTAAAAGTATTGCAGAATAACATTGAAGGAAAAGTGATATACCACGACTTGTTAAATGAGATGGCAAAAATGATACCACTAAATTTAATGACGGAGGAGAGAAGCTTTCTTAAAAAAGTTAGGTTAGGTTAAAACAAAATACAATTTCCTTTCTGTGACTGGAAAGGATCTTCTTGTCTGTTATTTCTTTTCATTAATCTTAGAGAATGATTAATGAATTATCTCTCACCTGCTTGCTGAGTTAGGGTATTCTTTATATCCAAACAACGTTTTTCTGATCGTTCAAGATCCTTAGTCAATCGCGCTACTTGTCCTTTCAAAGCTTCTTCTTTAACTAAAAGTTCCTGCTGTTCCTGTTCCAATTGTAATTTTTTTATATCAGAAGCTTCTAAATTCGTTTGAGTATCAAACAAGACAGCTTCTAACGATTCTTTTTCAGAACGTACAGCCGCTAATTGCTCTTGAATCCTTTGAATTTCCTTTTCCATTGAATCAATAATGCACTGTGGATTCGAATAATGTGATAATAATAATTTGTATTAAAAAAAAAATATTTTCCCACCTGTTTTTCTTCTGATTCATTAACCAATTCTTCTAAATTTCTATTAATCCTTGCATTTGTTTCTGTTACTTGCTCCAATCTTTGTTTAGTCCTCATTAATTCTTCATTTAGAGCATCACGTTTTCTGCTTAGTACTGTTAATTGATTACTTAAATCACCCCGTTCACGAGTCACTTGAGTCAACTCCATTTCTATCTAAAATTAATTTTTTTTGTGGTTATGTTGTTTTAAGTTTTTTTTTTAATTAAAAGTGCGAACCTTTCCTTTTTCAATTTCTAAAAATTTTGCTTTTTCTGCTAAAGTTACTTTGTCGGAATCCAGATCTAATTTTGCTTGTTCCGCTTGTAAGAGTTCTTTACGAAGCGATTGGATGTCATTTTGATGATCATTGCATTGAGCTTGTAAAGTCTGTTTTTCTTCTTCTACCTAAATGCACATTTCAAATTTTAATTTTCTAATGATCAAAATTAGTTAATCTGAGTATTGATTACTTCTTGTGCTACTTACTAACCTTTCGTAGATCTTCTTGTAGTTTTCTTTTATCAATTTCTAAAGCAGCAACTACAGACTCTTTTTTGACTAAAGATTCATGTACACCTGATCTTTCTCCAAGGGCTCTGTCAAGTTCCATTTCATAATCAACTGAAAATATAGAAAAAATGAGTTTCAGAAAATTCTGGATTAGAAGAATGTTGTAGATAATTTTAGTTGCACTGACTTTGCTACAAAAATGACGTGCGCAGCACATGTTAGGCAAAAGTCCTCTAAATAAATAAACAGCTCAAGCTAAAGAGCCATACCTTTAGTTTTTTCCAACATATTAATTAAAGAATCTGCTTCTAATTTTTGTTGTTCGAGCATATCATGTGATAAATACAACTTATTAAGCTCCTCTCTTGTAGTCAACAATTCTTCTCTTATACGACTACATCTATCTTCCTCAGAACGCAGATTCATCTCACGCAAACTAGCATCTTGATTTAACTTATCAATTTCATTCTGCATAAAAATCCTATCATCCTTCAAAACATCCACCTCTTTCTGCAAATTCCCATTCAACTTCTGTAATTTCTCATTATCAGAATTCAACCTTTCAATCTGCAAGGAAAAATTTACAATTTACAAAATCAAAGAAAATTTTTTAAGTTTCAAACCATATTATTGAGTTCGATTCTATGTCGATCCAAATTTTGTTTTTCCGATTTAATAATTTCAAGATTTTTAGATAAAGAATCTCTTTCTTGAACAGTTTGTGAATTATGTGTTTTGCAATCGTCTAATTGTTTTATTAGTTCTTTTATACGATTTTCCAATATGGAAACATTTTCTTCGGAATTTTCGCATTGTTTTCTTACTAGCATGTATTGTTCTCGATTTGATTGTAGTTTTACTTGAAGTTCATGTATGAAAGATTGATATTTGTGTAGTGCTGCTTGTACTGCAGAAATTGTGCTTTCTGCAAACGCTGCTGAAGATGGTAATCCTCTACTTTGACTTCTTTTCGGTGATCTAAAACATATAATCGGATGTAAACATTTAGAAACCAAGATACAAAAAGGAATATTCATTTGCTTTTAAAATATAATAATGAGGACTCCAATTTTGTAACCTAAATTAGAAATTAAGATCACTGTTTTTTAGGTTAGAATCAACATTCCTCATTGTTTAGTGAAGTTAACAACTTAAATACATCACCAAATTTATAATAGTCAATTTAACATTTGTAGAAAACCAATATTATAAGATTTTCCATCATCTTAACCAGTGAAAATATGAAAATCATTTGAAATTTTATTAATTAGGTTATGATTCACTCGAAGGTGGAAATAAGCATCAAAATGACATTAATTTACTTTTGAGGTACAGGAGTAGATCCGCTCAAATGAACATGCTGTGACATTGATACATCAACTATGTCCTTCTGATCTGCATCTAGAATAAGAGCATGTGCAATATCTCTTAGGGCACCTTGCAACAATTCTACTTCGTCTTGCATTCGGATCACTTGGGAAACATTATGTTCAGCTTCTGTACATCTATCTTCCTACAAATAATAAAAAAGAACAAAATTTATCTAAACAAATAAACGTAGACACAAAAATCTTACTAAATTTTGAACTTCTCTTAACAACTGCTGAATCTTCTCTTCTTTAGCTTTCAATTCAACTTTTTGTGATTCGTAATCATTCCGCATTAAATCAAATTGACTTTTTAATTCTGCATTTTCAATATTAAATGATGGTCTTTCTGCAAGCTAAAAAAAAATTGTAATTTAAATAATATTTGATCTTTCTTTTTAACATACGCTTAGCATTGAATCTGTTTTGAAGCTTCTATCCAAATTATTGCAAGCATAACTGACATCACGGCCCATTCCACCTATTTCAGTCTTTAATTTACTTAAATCTTTCTCGGTTGAAGTTTGGACATCCATGAAGAGCTTTTTAATAGAAACTACATTCCTCCATAAATTTAATAGTCGATTGTGTTCTGTGCTGTAATAATCGTTGAACGCCTGTTCTTCATCTTTCCATTCATCTTCTTTTATTAACATTTCATCTCTTAATTCTTCAAATTGATTGGATAATTTTTGTAAATCGCCTGTAAGTTCTTCATTGGTTTGGCGGGATTCCTCTAGTTGTTCCCGAAGTATGCGATTTTGGTTTAGCAATTTTTCACACCTAAATTAAAATCAAAAATTTATTGTACGGACAATTTGTAACATATTACGGTTTAAAAAAATTATATTTTTAAATAAAAAGTTTAGTTGTGTTTTGTAGGTTATAAATCTTTTTTTGCTTACCGGCGACGTTCCTCTTCTAATCTATTTAGTGCTACTTCTAAATCAGTGATGCGTTCTTCTCTAATCTCTCGTAAGTGCTGCTGGGCTTGTTCCAAAGCAGAACCAGGTGCAGCTGGTAGAGATAATTTTGTTTGCTTACTAATATCAGGATACTGGACACTTGTATCACCCATTTGCGATTCCAAATCAGCACATCGTTGCTTATATTGCAACACCTGAAACATATAAGAACTTACACTGATTATATTTAATCTAGCTTTAAAAACAATTGTTTCTAAGTTTATAAAGATCATAATATCTTATGGTCGTTCATGAAACTAGTTCATAATTCTTTTTTTGCAATAAAAATAATATTTTGTTTTACCTTTGCTTGGAGTCTACTGACTAAAGCAGCTTGATTCTGTTGGGCTTGACGATAAGTGTCCAATCTTTTCCGATAAATAGAAGCTTCTTCATGCAATCGTTGCCTAAGATCAGTGTTTTGTCGTGCAAGGTCTTCATCGCTGCTTCCACCTCCATCTCCTCTTAAGCGACTTTCTAAACGAGCACCTCCACTTCCTCCAATTCCACTACTTGATTGCTGTGAAAGAATATATAAAATAAGACAATTTATAAAGAGAAATGAATGTTGAATGCTTTCTTCCACTCTAGTTCAGTGATCATGGCAGAATATGCTGCAACTTTGACTTCCTTTGAATATCATCTTTATTATTGGACGATAAGTTCACTACCCATGGAATTGAGTCATACAGAAGTATATGGTGCAAACAGTTGTTATTGCTAAAATTAGTAAAATAATTACTTACACTGCCATCTGTCCTAGATTTGGGCCTATAAGGTGTTCTTCTGATTCTATCTGACATCTTTGGTGGTTCTATCTTCTTAACTGTAGGCTGAAAAAAAAAGGAAAACGTTTCAATAATTTTTATTATTACGATTTTGGGAAAATTGTATATAGTATCGCTTTTTATATCCGATATTTTCACGGACAGAAACTATAGAAATTAACGGCCTTTTTGCTAAATATCTAATATAACTTTAGGGGATATCCATCCCAATCATATTTCGATATATGAGAGATTAATTAACGTACATTGTTTAATGTAAGTATGGTTGCATAAGTTAGCTATATTGATTTAAAATTTTTCTAAATAATTTTTAATTAGTTCTTATCCTTTTTACTTTCTTTTAAATGTTTATTTAATGTGATTTAGAAACATTGAGTGGCATACTACAAACGGTGTTGAAATGAAGATTATAAAAATGTTAATTTATACAATATAATTAGCAACGAAATTTTAGTTCGTTAAAATAAATAATAATAATAATAATAATAATAAGATTACATGCGTTTATATTAGTCCCCTTGCCGTTTCAATTGTAACA
This sequence comes from Coproporus ventriculus, assembly GCA_027574865.2. NCBI lineage: Eukaryota > Metazoa > Arthropoda > Insecta > Coleoptera > Staphylinidae > Coproporus > Coproporus ventriculus. The sequence continues at coordinate 730 of JAODAH020036323.1, read as the reverse complement.
TATAGGGGAGGAAACTGGAGTTTGTACCTGGCAGAGTCATTCGCGTGCCAACGGCCATCCTTATCCCTGGGAAACACTCCTACTTCCTCGCAAGGATAAGGAATTATTCTATCCTATAGATTTTGACACACATTTCCGCATGAAATGCATTTTTCTTTAATATAAACAACTCGATTCATATAAAACTCATTTAAAACGAATTCAACAAAAATTAGAATATTGAAATGAAAAAGAAAACGAATCGAAGACATGCAACAGCATAGACAAATTATATTTAATTCGGATCAAAGAAAAATAATAAGATTTTTTATGGAAAATGTAAAAATTGCTTTTTTAAGGAAAATATAATTCTAGAAGAAAAGATTTTCAAGGAAAACGTAATCTCTTTCTAACATACACGATATACCATCGTTACATCTCACTTCTACTGATTGTTTGCTAAAATTATTTTCTTTTGTTTTGGTATATTTAAAATGCAATTTAAATTCAAACTTAAATTATTATTGTGGCTTCAGAAAAAGTTTTATCGTTAATTTATAAAACGCCCCTTCTGTGAACTTATTTCCTTTCCTGACTTCATTTAAAAATGCAGATTAGAATAGCAAAAGTGAAAGAAAAACGTTTTTATCACGCACTCATTATTTTTTTAAACTTTCAAGATTCACTATCAATTTTAATTACATTTTTTAATCTTTTTAATAATTTTAAATCTTAAAAATCAAATTTTCAT
>JAODAH020036295.1:0-10968 GCA_027574865.2 Coproporus ventriculus | reverse complement strand
TTTTTAGCTCAGGAAGTAGGTAAAAGCACATTTAGTTAAATAGTAGTTAGATGAAAAAGACAGGCAACAGCTGATAGTTGTCGGCTTCTTTAAAACATTATGTATTACTTCCACCCTGGATCACACTTGTGCCGCCCTTCACACACGTAAATAACACCCCCACATCTTGTTTGCAAACACGTCCTATACACGATATTACACTTTACAAACTCACTCCTTACCCAACACAAATGACACGTGATAAATTAATTTATCACATTAGCACTTTTACGACTTCCAACACTTCTCTTAAGAAGTCGAGCCGAAAATCGTGATCATCATAAATTAAATTCTTTAACATATAAATTTTAATAGCTCTATTTATAAAATTCTTATAATTTTTTTTACGCACAATAAGTGGAAGTGAGATGTAACGATAGAAGATTATATACGACAGAACGAGATAGAATAAGAGAAAATTTAAAATTTCATCGATTTTTCTTTAATAAAAATTTCATAAAATTTTTCTTTCTAATTTTAATCTCGCAATGAATGGAAGTGAGATGATGGATCTTGTTTATTATAATATTTATATTAAAAATGCTTTTAAGACTGGTATATAGACATTTATTTAGTTATTTTTAATTAAATTGTACATACATATAAATACATATAAACAAAGGGTACTTTAGTCGCGCACATTTCATTTTTATATGCTTTCATTTATTCATAATAAATTTTTAAAAACGACTTTTATGTTATACGGACGGATTATAAATTAAAAAAAAAAAACATTTAGTTCTACAGTTACAAAAAAAAAAAAAGAATTTGAACCAATATCAAAACAAAAAATATTTTCACATATCTCTAAGAATTTTTTTTGTATTTTTCTATTTTAAATATTAAAAAAAATATGTGAATAAAAAAAATGTATTTAATCAAAATTTATGTAATTTCAGATAGAAGAAGAAGGAAACTTAAGTAAAAGTACCACAGGTACAAAAAAAAATAATAAGAAGCACTGAAGTGCACATAAAATAAAAAATTAAGTAATAATACTAATCGACATCAATTTTATACATTTATATTAAAAATAGTACGTATCATTTATATTGTAACTAGTTAAAAAATAAATAAAATCTATCCTAGTGTTTTTAACGTCCATTCATTAAAAACATCAGATTGATAGTTAAATTATCTATTTTTGTATATTATATATATATTTTTTATGTTATTTATGACTTTAGCCTTGAAGCAATTTTATCAATAAAATTATGGGATAAGAAGTGATGATAATTTCTTTGCATTTCGAAATCGATGCGATTGCGAATTGAACCTTCATGTGCGCTTCAGTTAAATTTTTTTTTTAAGTAATACATACACAGGATGAATTTCTTAAAATATTTTTTTTTACATGATTAACATCCTATATATAAATAATCATTGCACTAAGTGCGAAGTGTTCTTATAGTGATGGTTCATGAATACATGATACCTACATCATTTTGAACACATTTAATTAAAAAAAAAAACAAAAAAAAATCTTTTTTTAATGTTTTTTTTATGTTAAAGGTCACCATTGTAATAAAGAGAGATCTGCTGATGGTGAACTTAAAGGTCCTGTGTAATCTGCATCTGGAGGCCAATATGCTGGATACCTGCTTGTATCCTGTCGCATTCCACAAGGACTAAATGTTGTTGGAGGAGGATAACCTTGTTGTGGATAACCAGCTGGAGATCCGCAACTTGTATTATAAGCTAATTGAGTTTGACCTGTTAAATAAAGTTCAAGATTATTTTGGGCGAAAAAACAGTTATTTATAATTCAGAAAGCGATTACATTTTCGCATGAACAAATTTTATTTCAATATTATTGATCCGAAAGTTAAAATTATGTTTAAAAATTTAAAAATAAAAACAATGTCAAAAGAATTTTAGGCGCCATATTTTTATCTTAATTGCGTTCAACCATGAAATTTATTTTCTTCTCAAATAACACATAAATCTTCAATATGCACGATAAGATTTGTAGAAGAAAAAAAGAAAATTGAACTTACCATGAAGCCAGGAACTAGTATCATATCTTGAATATGGAGGTGGATATGCAGGTGTTGAAAAAATATTTCTAGGAATACCAGGTGGTGAAAACGGATCCCCAAATAATGTTTTAGGATAAGGTTGTGTATTCCTATAAGGCCTCTTCATACGCCTTCTCCTTCTATAATTCCCATTTTCAAACATATCTTCATATTGTGGATCTAATGTCCAATAATTCCCTTTCCTTTCACCACCACCTTCCCTTGGTACTTTCACGAAACATTCGTTTAAACTTAAATTATGTCTAATAGAATTTTGCCAGCCTTTTTTATTTCTTTCGAAATATGGAAATTTTGTTGTTATATAAGCGTATATTTCAGATAATGTTGCTCTTTTTAATTGTGACGAATTTATCGCCATTGCTATTAAAGCTACATATGAGTAAGGTGGTTTACTTAAATTGTTACTTGATGGTTTTGGTGATTGTCTTGAACTACTTATCGTTCTGGGTTCTTCTGATGATTCTGATTTTTGAGACGTGCTCGTGTAACTCGGAGGAGTAGGCGGTACTACAGCTGGAAGAAAAAAAAACAGCAATTAACAATAACTATCATCATGTTAAGAGTCCAGTTTTAAATTAATTTTTTTAAGCGGCGCCTGGGTATTAGGCAACCATAATTCATTCAGAGTAATGCAGGTTGTTCTTACTTCAATCTGTCAAAACCAAAAAACCACTAAGAAACCGAAGGAAGCCATCTTTAATTGAATCCATAGCACACTACGATCCTTTTTAGAAAAAAAAAAATCTATTTCAAAATCCTCTGTAGTCTATTCAATGGAAATGAAGAAGAATTTGTTCATGTCACAAATCCTATTGTACTTTAAAATTCTTCAAAAAATCTACAGTTTGAACTAAATTTTCTTCATTTCCATCACGGAGACTGCGAAAGGTTTTAAAATTAATTTATCCCCTCATATAGCTTTATTTCGTCGCTAAATAAAATTTCGTTATAAAATTTTTTTTTTTTATGCAATGTGGGTGTAAAATGGCTCTTTATTGCTCGAGTATCAATACGAGGGCAATAAAACAGAATTTTATACCCCAGTTGCATACAAAGTTTTATGCATGATCTAACTTTTAGTCATTAGCACTAATTGATTCTTTACAGTCTTAGGACATTTTATTCCAAGTGTGAAATACAACGAAGTTGGACTTATGAGAGACGTACACTATTGTTTTTTTTTTACGATTACGACAGAATTTGATAAGATGCTCAGCCAACTCCAGTTTCGTATTATTGCTTGGCAACAATATTATAAATATAACTTTATTCCCTAGGGACATAAACTGCCATTTTATTCCCTGTTGGTAAAGATTAAAGCGCTACATTATGTATCGGTTATGCATAAATAAAATTGTCTGAGCTTCTACCTAACACCTTAAAACTAATTATATTCTTTTTTCACATAATCTTATTGCATTTAAATGCGCAGAAATAGTGCAAGACAAAAGTAAATTTAATATTCTATTTATGTAAAATTATTTATAACAAGTAATAAATTTTATCCGATCCGATTTTTATGAAAATAACATGGGTTGAATAACATTCGAGTACCCGAAGTAAAATGCTGAGATTTGCATAAAATCTACGTGGGCGACAATTCTTACATCTAAGATCACGTATTTACATCTAAAAACATACAATTCTGATGTCTTACACATCATTATTCATCATCATCATCAAAGAATTTCAATATTTATGTGATTCTAGAAAATTACTATGAAATGACAAAATTAAATATTTATAAACACTGAATTTAATTACTAAAACAATATTCGATTGAAATTAATTAAAATGTAAGAAAAAATACATGAAAATGGATCAGAAGTAGGCAACCAAACATACATTTTTTTGATTTTAAATTAGACATTCAACATTGTAAGCTTCATATTTTTAAGTATTTTCGTTTAGATAATAATTTTTGCAAGATTTAAGTAAACGAGGGTGTAATTTGTGTATTTATATAATAAATGGTGACATTTACAGTATTTAGGGAGGTCTATAAGTGTTGAATATATATTTAGAAAGATGCATAGTTCGTGCTGGAAATGCATAGCGACTCAATGTACCGATCGACGTGACACGTACGTTACACTTTCAAACGGAATCGTAAAAAGCAAAAAGGGGAACAACAATTTCAATTTGTAAAAAAATGACACGCCATCTTTTTTTTTAATGATGCATTAAAATTCCAAGAAATAAAAAATGTTATTATGGTTGGGCATTAATATTATTATCATATTTATACAACTCCTTGTAATTAAATAAACAATGCAGTGGTATTAATTACCACTATTAATAACGCTAACATAATTATCAGAAAATTTATGAATTGTGGGAAATGATAAGGTTTTTTGATAGGGGAATGATACGCTTTGGTTTTTGTTTCTTTTATGATTTAGTTAACCACCAGATTTTTAAATAGACGCTTTAATAACTCTTTAATGCATAAAAGATCTAATTATGTACCTTAAAATAATATTTTGAGAAATATGTAAGAAATCTGTTTAAGTTTAATTTTAATAGTCATATTAGATAACTTGGTTGGTTAATATTACCGTCTTTTACATACATAAATGAATGTACTGATAATAAAATTGTTTATGCTATTAAATTACATTAAATATGACCTTTTTAAAAATAATCTTTAGTGTAAGAAAGTGAATAAAATTTTTAAAATGTTGTCGTGCTGAATTTTTTTTTTCATTTTTTTTTGGGGTCAATATTATTGATGATAAAATTGATTTAGCAACAATTCTTTAACGGTCGTACGATTTATTCGACGCATTCAAGATAATAAAATTGATAACGATTTTATTTTCTTCCGTAAAATTTTAATATAAATTTTACAAGTTAATATTATTTATGTCATGTTTGTTTACGATTTTGCATTTATCTATTTTAACATGCAGATAAAACATTGCATTAACATTTATTTTGTTTACAAATCATATAAATTAACAATATAAATATAAATGCAGGGATATTAGTGCATTTTGGTTATTCCGGATGGAAATGAAAATGTTTTATAATCATAACAATAATAGGGGAAGGGAGAATTTTAAATTTAAAAACATTATTTATATTTATTATATATAATACATAATAAAATTTTATTATAATTTTTATTTATAAAATTAAATTTAAACTAAAATTTATTAAATATACATTATAAAGGATCAAAAGATTAATTATTTATTTTCATCTCTGGTTTTAATATTCGTTTAAAAACAAGATGGCGGCCGCTTTGGAATTAGGCAACCAAAATATCTAGAATGTAGTACAAGTTTCTTCTTGTTACTTCAAACAAGATAAGGTAAAAAAATGATTAGGGGTTCGAACCTGTGGCTTTTCGCATTAAAATCAAGACATAATATATTGAGCTACTCGAACAACAAAAAAAATTTCATCTTACTATTCAATCAATAATTTGTTTAATATTAAACGATTATATTAAATGATCCAACATAAAGTAAATAATTAGTTTTTCGCTCAATTTGTATTTGTTAAATTGGATATAAACGAATACATAATTATATAAACAATGGTTTTAAATCAAAACTCATTATTTCAACAACAGTTCATTTAACCTCTTACGTTACAGGATATGTCTATTTAGTTTGAAATGCAAAGTATTTTTAATACTTTAACGGATAATTAAGTAATAAAACAGGAAATGCAACCGCCCCCGTACAATTGATAAAAAGCAAGGATAAGGGTGTTAATTGATATCCACTTCGTTACTAATTGAACCTGTAATTAGCAAGGATAGGGATGTAATTAATGTGAGATGGCTTCTTTTTTCCTAGCCTCGAGCCCCAATTATCCCATCATGATACATGTAGATGGAGTAAATGTTTACAGGTATAACTGTTACACCCTCTCATTGCCACTAATGGAGCTTGATATGATACACGTACCGATTATATTGCACAATCAGAAACTAAAATTTGATCCTGTAGAATATCATAAACCATTTTATTCAAATAATTTTACCTTTTTATTTATTGACTAACACTTTTTGATGACTTTCAATATTTTAAATAATTTTCTGCTACATCGAGGGTGATTTTTAACTCTTTCTAACGGATGCAATCTCCTATCACTACATCTCACTTCTACCTAATATGAGTCAAAATATTGTATTGTAATGTAATTTTAAGAACAAAATTAAAAAATTGATTATCCATGTAAGATCAGTTTGTTTACTATAAAATTTATAATACTCTACTAGTGTTATCGGTTTTTTTAAACAATAATCGTTGTAAAATTAGTTCCAGAGTTAAATATTCGATAAGAAATATAAATATACAAATGTACATGCATGAAACGCACCAATTTTTTTTTTATAATTCTACAAATAAATAAATAAATAGTAGCTGAAAAAAAAATAAACGATTTTCCCATGAAAATAAAATGTTTAATTGTTTTTATTGCAATAAATCACAACAATTAAAATTTATTATATAAATATTGCCAATGAAATTTATCGCAATGTAATTTTTTTTTAATTGTCAGCACAAAAATTTTTAATTCAATCGAAAATTTATTAATAGATGATTTTATATGTGTGATCAACGTCTTAAATTTATTAATTAGAAAAAATTGAAAGAAATTTAATTTTTAAAGGAAATACAAAAAATGTGTTGAAATAAAAAAATTATGATGATTATCTTTTTGTGAATGGAATTTTAAAAATGACAGGAATGAAATGAAAATAATAATTTTAAATTTGAATAACATGCACATTCACACTTAATAAACATCTGCTTGTAATGTTTTATTACATTTTACTGAAAACATAATCGTCATCTTCAAACACCTTGTAGAAATATTTATTAAGTTAGTAAATTAAATCGAAATTAACTCGCACTTGTCAGCTAAATTTAATTATTTTTTTAAAAGAACAAATTCCTTTAAGAATTAAACATAAAATAATTTTTATTTAATTTCAAATTTAAAATTTACTTTTTGGATGATGCCATCTATGGAGCAGAAGATTAATCATAACGTTATTCAGGATATAACCGGTAGATGGTGCTATATTTCAGTTTATGATTTCTTAAAAAATTTCATCTCTTATAAATGATTATGAATAATTTTATCATTCATGAATAAATTAGTAAAAGTCGTTTTTATTAATAACCAAAAACAAAACTTTCAGAAAAGTGCTTTGTTTTTTTTTTTTGTTATCTCTGACGAAAGTGTGTTTACGTGTTTTAATAAATTGGTCGTTATTAATTTATGTAAAAAAAAGGTTCATCTTAAAAATATGAACGTCACGCAAGATTTTAAATTCAGCCTTGTTTGTCCCGGTGACATATGACCTATGATAAGACTTCAACTAACTTCTCAGGGTCATCTTTTTTAAAATTTCTGAAGTGTAATTTCACAAATATAAAAATTAAAGCTACTTTAGGTATTAGTTATACCAAAATTGGCTCCAAAAGAAAGAGTTTTAGTTATTTTTAATTTTTAAAATCATTAAGAGATACGATCTATGAACTTCTATACTAAAAAAAATTAATGGTCGTTTAATTTTTAATCGATTCGTAAGTTTAAGTTTTTTTTTATTGTTTCCACATTCAGTTTTATAGTTTTGTAGAAAAATTCTCTGCACGAATTGAAAGTTGTAACCGTTAAATGTAGTTTAGGTGCAAAGGCATTGTTTCTTTTTTTTTAAGAAACATTTTCTAGTTGTGTGTATAGTAATATCACGCCTGATTAAAAGAGCAGGACCGACATCAGCCAAAACAAGCGTAATAAACTGAACGCACGGCCGTATGTAACATGATACTCAACGTACATTTATTACTTGATGTATACGTGTAGAGTATGCGGTCGAATGAATCCCCTTATATGTGTGTAAAGCTCCAATAATTATATTATTATTAAATCAATGTCCGGATAATTTATAAACAACTTATTCAATTTACACCTTTGTTATTGAACAACCTGCTTAAATGTATAAACAAATCCCTTTCAGATTTATACGTAAATGTAAATTGTGATGATGCTAATCATTTTTATTATTTAACTGTTTTCAAATTGTAACATGACACTTAAAAAAAAAAGAGAACAATGAAGAAATTTTTAAACACATTAAGTAATTTTACTTAATTGTTGTATTTTTATTGGCTATATAAAACCACAAAACCGGTTTTAATAAATGATGCATCTTCTGTGGTTTTATTAAGGAGGAGTGGAAGTGATTTTAATGAAATCTGGTTACGCCCCATGGTAAATAATTTCTATTATGTAAAGATACTTACTGTGACTATGCATTGATAATGGCGTACTGCTTAATGGAGGGAGACTATAACTGTCGGGTTGTTCACTTTTAATTTTTTGATGTATCTCAATTTCCTGAAACATAAATGAAATTATTTAAATAACCACAAAAAAATTATATTTTCTATTGGCAACAGTGTTTATAAAATCCATCATTATCTGGGGATTTTAAATGTTTTTTTTTAAGCAAAGACATCTTTGATTTTTAATTTGATCGTACAAATCCTTTTATAAATAAAAATCAATTGCCACGTGTTGAAATGAGATGTAATGATAGAAAATCATATGTGATAGAAAGAAAATGTTAAAAGTCGATGGGAATCAGCTAGTAAATTATATTTTAAGATTGTGTTCATATAAAATTTTATAAATTTATCAAATTAATTGTATCTGCTCTAAATTCCTAAAATATTTCAATGAAAGAACCAACAGAATAAATCCACGTCAACTTATAAAAGTAATAATAGAAATTACATCAGAACATTTCTGCAATAAAATATATTTGTAGCTCAACCATAATTGAGATCATAATTCATTAAAAATAAATTACAAATGAAGAAGATGGTAAGTATTTTGAGTAATGTTGTTTCTTTCATTATAACCGATCATAAAATAGGATAAAACTATGTTTTCATTGCAAACGATGTGTTTTATAAATATTCAAAAATAATATCATCATACACACGCACACAAAAATTATATCCAGCCGTTTATCATTTCAGTACGCAAAATTCTAATTTATTTCAGAAACGGATTAATCAAAATTTATTCTTGGATAAAGTCTTGTAGTTGAATAATTCCAATTAATACATTACTGTTGCGCATTCATGCCGCGATTGTTTGCTTAATGTTCAATTGTAATAATGACAGCTGTATGGCATTATAAATTAGCAAATTATTCGCCATATCAACTATATTTATATTCGTAATTGCACAATTTAAACTATTATTAGTAAAACAGAAAGAAAAAATCCGAAACGAAATTCTAAATTGATTTGTATTCAGTTATTTATTTATTTATTTTTCTTGCAATGTATTGTGTCTTAAAAAAAAATGTTTATTGTAGAAATAAAAAATGTAAATTATATGATTTGGTGTTATTTATCAAATGTGCCAAGTAGTTTGTAAAATAAGATCTGGAAAGTAACGAGACTCCACCATAAAACGTTTAACATAAATAAAATGAAATGTAAACATTAATTAGTCGGACAAATGTTTTTGTATTTTACTGGACAAGCGATTAAGGATTTTTGGCAGAATAGGAATTTTTATAAAAATAAAAAGAATGTGCATGCTTCTACATTACAACAATAAAAAATTGCAAATTTTTTGCCAAATAGAGGGCAGAGATAAGTTGAATTAGAACAAGGCAGTTTCGTTCCACTTCGGCTTATCTCGGGATTATCCCAATGAAGTTAGTTACAAAACTAACTTCGGATCAATTATAGAGATGGGTGCGGTACAAATTTAAATTTCATTTATAAATATTATATTTTAAAGATTTTCATGGAAATGCAATAAAAAAATAAATAAAATAATTCACATTTATAAAAAAAGGTAAATTTTGTAAAATAAAATGTGGACTTGTTTGTGCCAACCAATGCGAGTTTAATGTCTCATTTAATATTATCCAAAGTATATTTTTATAAATCTGAGTTAGGAAAAGATTTTAATCATTCAAAAATAGCTTAAAACCAATTCACACAACAAAGTTGAAGTTATTGTTAGCTCGTTTAGGTGCAAATTAGTTTCAGTTTTAAATTTCTTTCATAAAAAAAAATAAATAAAATTGTATTGAACAAATCTAAAAATAAAAGTAGCAATGTTCATTTATCGAAATGTTTCATGTATTATTGATTGGGAATGTAATCATGAAATGCAATTAAATAATTACCAATTTCATGTATAATTAAATAAGTTAATTTTTTAGATAAATTTGTCAATTGCGCACGACCGGGAGGCAAAGAGACCACCTGCAAGTTCAATTAAAGATACAGTGGGCATGAAATTAGCGGAAAATTTTATATACACCCGTGCAATAGTATTGCCCGATATAATTTCAATAGTGCACGTTTTAAGTCTTAAGGTTAATAATCTAAATTTGTGCCCGAACGAAATAATAAAGGTGGCAACGAATTGAGAATGAATTCATTAATCCCAATGGTTAAGCTCCTCAAAGCTTTATCCATTTTTTAAATGAATAATTAAAAAAAATAAACAATTATTGTTTCATAATATAAATTCAATTAAAAATACATTTCATTCTACATTTGTTGCATTAATCATAAATGTATCCATTACTTTATACAACACTTAAACTAAATTCCTTCATATATTTCAAGTATAACTCTAAAATAATAAATAGTTCACAAACAAAAGATATTTCTCATATCAAAGGTCATATGTTCGAACCCCACATGACACTTGATTTTTTTTTAGTGAATTCGTAATTGCTTTTCATCCTTATTACCTATCTTTCTTATATTTATTCTAATTTTGTGGTTGTGGCTAACTTGCACTACATTTCTGTTGAGTTGGTTGCCTAATTTTACAAGAAAGCGGATGAGCACGTTAATAATCACTTGAGAATCGCGCACAG
>JAODAH020036276.1:0-19293 GCA_027574865.2 Coproporus ventriculus | reverse complement strand
TTTAATAAGTTTCAATAAGCAGAGATAAATAAAATATTAGCTACATAATTATTTACTTACTGTTTTCTGAGATATCTAAACTTGATATACATCGCACTCCATGTATACACGATTCAATCACATGCGCACCTTGAGCTCCCAATGAATTGTTACTCAAATCCAATGTGATTTCTTTTGTAAATTCATTACATGCTAAACCTAATAGTAGATTCCTGTAAAATGAAATTGATTTGATCAGAAAAGGCTATCAATCGTTCTACTTATTTAAAAATGAATTTATGCAAGAAACCTCTTCTTGTATAACAAAGAAATTATATATTTGCAGAGGATTATTAGATAACATTATCCTTTATTAGTCCGTGCAGACATAACTTGCTCACTTAAATGCCAATAAATCGTAACCTCAAAATTTACATTTATATGCTACACTTTATTTTACTTACTTTAACGCTTCCTGGGGTAATTTACAGTGAGCCATATTTAGTGATTTAAGATTCAAAGTCGTACTGAAGAATTGTTTGAAAGCTATTGGAGCTTCCTTATTCTTTTTACTACAAAATGGATTACGCGATACATTTAAATGCACTAAATTTGTTGTGCAACCTTTCACTAATGCACCAAAAAGCTAAAACACAGATAAATTAATATGCAATTAAGTCTTTTAGGATAACTTACATTTTCTAAAATAGTATCTGTTCCTGAAATATCAAGATGGCTGATTGCATTCGGATGCCCAAGAAACGTATGCAAATTCTGAAAATTGTAAACAAATTATTGACCCATGTAAAATAAATAAAGTGACAAAACTTACAACAATATCATCCTTCAGATTATTCCCACTTAAATTAAGATAGGTTAAAGTATTGTACAAACTAGATTTGCCATTTAGGTTATTAAAAAGGTGATTTACACCTTTCGAGGTTAGCCCTGAATGTGAAAGATTTAAATGCACAAGTCCTTTATTAAGTTCGATAACACAATTTCCTAAGTATATTGCACCTGAAAATTAAACATTTTTATTAACTAATTGAATCATTGCATTCTAATGTATTCCTAACCTTTATCTTCAATCATATTGTGCGACAAATCGATGGTGTGTAAAGGAATGATTCGATTTGATTTAATAATGCTTGTTAATTTATTAACAAAATCTGCTTTCAAACTAAGATTATCCAAATATAACTCTTCGAGGCTAAGTGATTTCTTTAATACATTCAGCACTTTTTCCATTACGTCATGAGAAAGTTTCACATGGTTCACTCTTAAACGTGTGAACCATGTGTTGTACTCCAATGCGCTTATTATCGGAATTAAATCCCTAAAAAATGAATTGTTAAGATTTTTTTAGAAGTTTTTAAAGGTCGGTTTATACTTTTGATCTAAATGATCGAAATCTTTTAAACATAATTCCCGTGTATTTAATGATACGTATATATTATCTACGTCCCATGCTACTTCTTCTCTATATGGCATATTGTGGTAATCACACATACAAGCATATTGAGTGGAGAAACCTCCACATGGCCCCACTTCACGGACATTGCTTCCCACAGCTTCAATATCACGCAGAACTTGTAATCTTGAACTTGGAATAACCTCAATCTAAAAAAAAATAAATAAAATTTTATGTTATTTAATATTGTAAGTTTAATGTTAAACTGTGGAATAACTAATTCTTTCCTTTTGTATAAATCGTTGTTGAATCCCTTTAAACTTCTTTTCGAATTCTATTAAAGTTTCTTGAAACATCTTTCTTTGCATAAAGAATTCGAATGAGTTATAATTGATTTGAACAATTTTGTATATTTATCACACCGATTAGTCATAAATAAACATGTATTACCTTTCTTATGATGTAATGAAGTGATACAGTTGGAAAAATATTTCTAATTGCAGTGGCTAGTGCTGAAATCATACTATCTACTTCTAGTGATGAAGTGGAATCATCACCAGTTAGAAAGCTGTATGGTTTTTCGTTGAATGTTATACATAATTGGTTACCACGTTTGCTTTCCAACGCTTGGATTTCCAAGTAGTGAAAATGGCAGTCGATCTAAGAAAAATAAAATGAATAAAATTGGTTTGATTGCAGTTTAAATGAGATTTACTCTGGTGGGAACTTTGGCTGTGAGCAATAGTATCCGGCATGGCGAGAATACCTACAACAGATATGTCAAATTTAATTTATGAATATACAGGGAAAAGAAAAATGAAATTGAAAAGAAACTAAAAAAAGGTACTTAGAATTTTGTCCTTTATATTTGTATATAACAAAAAAGGATCATTTTAATTTTGAAATTAAATTCTTAACGTAGATTTTATTTTTTGATTGGCGGTTCAGGTTTCTTTTTAACACTTAAAAAGAATGTAAAGTATCATCAAAGCCAATTAGAAATAGTATCCACATTAGTTTTAATTTGACGATACTTTTTAATTTGAAACTATCACACTAACACCCTTAAGTTTTCTAAAATAATTTAGGAAGATTGAAAATTAAATAAATGGAAAAATGATTCTATAATAATTTTATTATTGCTAATCTTAACCGATAATATGTCTAATCTTGATCTAATTTACAAAAGTCTTCATATTGTATCGCGGAAATCTTCCGTCCTTGTAATAACCCGCTAGCAATTTGCAAATCAGCACAAAAGTTCCTCTCATCAATGGACAGTAAAGTGGCAGTTTCACCTCGGTAAGCTCCATTCACAACTTTTACTAACTTCCCAATTGCTGGAATAACAGTCTCTAAATGTTCTTGATCCAATTTAACTTTCTTCCCTGAATCTATAAGCTTCACAATGGCCCCGTATTTATCTTTAACTTCTCTAATGACCCCTTTCGCTTTATAAAATTCATCTCCTAATGATTTAGTGATAATTTTAACAATAAGTCCTTCTGTCACCCAATAATCTTTACGATTTGATTTTTCACGTTTTGATTCTTCTAATTCTATCAATTCTTCAATAGCAGTTTTCTTCTTTTCATCTTTAAGTTTTGGTTTTTTAAAAACTTCTTTCGATTCCATTTTTATTAACTTATTTAATGGCTGCATGGTTGAAACTATCTGTTTAGGTTTTGGAACTTCCAATTTTATATCTAATGAAATTTTTTCTTCCTCATTCTCTCGAAGTAAATTTGTGAAGACTGGTTCGGCAGGGGCCACACCACGCTCTTTAGCATATTGAACTTGCTTCTCCATGAATTCTAAACTTCTTTCTTCATCATCTTTATCCATTTTTAATTTTTTGTTCTTGCGTTCTTCTTTTGCTATAGTGTCTGGGTCGCGATCAATGTAAGTAATGAACCATCCTTTTTCGGTTTCATCAACAATGCATTTCCCAGTTTTTCCCAACCATTTCACAAATCCTGTTAATGTGACCCATCGCGTCGAGTTCATGTGTATGTGATTACGATCAGATATGTATTCTTGATATACCCGATTTGCAGATACTCGTTTTGTTCCAAACTGTCGGCGCAGAATCTGGAGATACTCTTTACTAAATTCATATGAAAATTCATCCATGTATTTCTTTGCGTTATCAGCGAAGAGAAGCAACTGCCTTTGATGCGATTCGGACATTGTGTGGCACTTAAAACCGTTCTCATCACGGCATTGCTTTTGGCACATCTGGCAATACCATCTGAGTTTTTGTAATCCTTTCGCTTTCATTTTATTAGCGATGTATTTGGGGGTACCCACTTCAGCCCTCGGCATTTTGAGGAGATTTTATTAAAACTGTTGGAATGTGAAGGGGCAAGAAACTTTTGACATCTGTCAAAACAACAACATTGAAAACTGCCAACTTAAATTGAATTTTCCATTGTTGCCACAATAAGAAAAATTTGTAAACGAAAGTTATTTTAAATGTAATTTAATTAGATTATAAAAATTTTCATGTTAATTTTAGATAATATTTTAGATTTGAGGAATTTTCATGTATTTTTATGTAAATTTTGTGTGTAATTCAAGTTTGGGCGTTGTACTTTTAATTTTTATATAGGTGGCTGCATGTTACCAATATCAAGCAATGAAAATTTCAAATTATTAAATTAGATTATAATTTAAATTGATCAATTGATTAAATATGCATGCAACCCACATTCAATCATTAATTTAAATTTCTATTGAATTTCTCTTCGTTTTTTATTGCCATGGTGTGACACATTTTATTCTAATCTTTTATTTCAATCAAATTTAATTGTTCCCATTTTAATTGTAATCAATAAATCGCTTATAAAACCTAATTGTTTATTTTATTCATTGCATAATTAATAAACCTTGAGGTGGATGTAAAAAAAAAGTAAATAAGGGTCCCACATACTCTAGGTGTGAATTTAGTTTTATGAGTAAGTGAAGGATGAGTCATTTGCTGATAATCATTTAGTAAAATAAATTAGTTTGAAATTTGTGGTTGGGAAGGTCATTTTCATTTGCAACTTTTTTAACAAAATATGTAGGAGATTTAATTTTTTTGATAATTACGTTAATACTATTTATGTCATAATATAAAAATAACTTTACAACCACACTTCCATAAAACAATAAATGTAATGAGATAAAAAAGTTTACAAATGTAACTGTGTAGCTTTCTTTTTTATATACAACAAACAAATTAATTTATAATTTAGGTCAAAATGGATATTTTAAAAGTACAGTTCATTTATAAAATTGTAAATCATTTAATTTGTATACATTTTTTCCTTCCTAACTGAAATTAGTAACACAGCATATTGATTAGGTTGCACTGGCTTTTTAAGCTGTAATTTTAACTTATTAAAAATTTTAATAAATCGATGACGTACTAACAATTCCTATATTTTTTGCATATTCATAAATATTTCTTTTAAAATAATCTATTTTGAGGTTATGAATTCTAAATCGGTTTGAGTATGAGTTTTATTTTTAATGTTTTAAAATAAAACAAGTCTTCTAAAAAGAATAATAATAATAAGTCGTTTCTACTTACCAATACTCTATTTTCAGTCTTGTCACCTTTCGTTTCCAATCGAACGACATTTTTAAATAATATCTTGACTTGTTTGCCTAACAACGTTTTGACACTTTCTGAAAAAAAAAAAACATAAAATGACAAATATATTTTCACAGCCCACTAAAACAATTCATTAATAAAAAAAATAAAATGTTTACAAATTATAATTTAATGCGTTCGTTCATATTTAAAATTTAACGATACGTAAAATTACATAACGTAAACAAACTGATAAGAACAATTTACATTTTGAATCATAATTAACCGGAAAATGAAAACATTTATGAATGGGATTTAGTTTCACAATTGTAAATAAAACAAATTTATATTAGGGAGGGGTTGGGATGAAAGGGGATTGGAGGTGTTGATATATAAAATTATTTAAAAATTGAAAATTTTTGGAGATTAGTTAGGTGGGATTATTTTTAGGGGGAGTTTATGCTATGCCGGCTCTGTACCCATTAGCTCTTACCATTTAAGTCCTTCGTTAATTGGGATCTGGTCGACATAATTGAACGAAAATTATGGCACAAGGAAATCGTACACCCTAATCACCATGCATTCTCTCACATTGATAACAGATTATTGAATTAAAAAATAAAAAAACGCAAATTTACTGACACTGGATACTAGCTGTCAACTCTGTCATTTTTTTCCATTTTTTATAACGGGATAGGGAATTTTTTATTTCACAGTTGGGAACATTAACTTAATAATTGTTTAATAATTATTATTAAATTTATATCGATTAAAATGTGATTCTTAACTCATTATTATTATTATGTTTTATTGTGGTAAATTTATTTTAATTTTATATTTAAAAAATAACTTTGATTTACGTTGGTGTAACTGAAATATTTGAATTTAAATTGCACAAATTAATGGAAACTTTAGATAAACGTAACATTTCCTTAGATATATAGGTGGGTAATTACTTTATCATTTTAAAAATGCCTCAGAAGTCACAAATCAAAAATGTTAATGATTTTTTTTTTTAAGAAAGCAATCTTACCACCTCCACCACACAATTTGTAATTATTGCAATTTTTATGTAAAAAAAGTTCTTTCGAGGAGGATAGGAATTTATTGGAAAATGCGATTTTTAATGGAAAATAGGATTTTTTAAAAGAATGCAATTTTTCATGGATAATGTGATTTTTTATAAAATTTTTAATTAAAAGAATTAAAAATTCCGTTATTTCTATTCTACTTTTTCCTATTTTTTGTTTTATAATTAGGAGGAGAAAAACTTAATGATTCCGGTTTTATTTAGTTGGAAAGAGATGGAATAATACAAAAATGAAAGGAAAATTTTAAATTTTTCATTGAATTAAAACATAAATTGGCGCAAATTATTGCATTGGGTAATAAATTAAATAGTTTCTTCGCATCATTTTCTTTTGGATTTGATGTTTTATAACAGGCTAATATTTTTCGAAATGTTGTTTGTTTTAATTTTCTAATGTTTACAATCCTGCTGTAATCAATGCAAACAACTGCACGAACAAAAATTAAAAGCAATGTCATAAATTTATTTTCCAAATATTTTTTTTTTATCAAAAAAGTACACAGTCCATAATTTTTTGTAATAAGTTCTGCAAATAATGTCCTTAACTGCCCTCAGTTTCGCTTTAAGGAACAATTTAAAATGTAAGTTGCATGTTTACCTACTAAACCTAACCTCAAAATTGTTTTGTTAAATTAAATGCATGCTTAAAAAAGCGGATACATTTTTTGTACTTTCAATTTTTGAGTGAAGTTGTAAATATTTTGGGCGTATTTAAAAAGTAACACAAAATCTATCCGTTTTTTACAGCAAACATCTGAAACTTCATTTGCATCATGGATGGAGAGCAGTTCGTTTCGGAGTTTCGAAAGTATTTGAGTGAGGATAACCGACAGGAGGTTTTGAATTTGTGCAAGAATACACTTTTAATTAAAGAAAATTCTTGGGAGGTTATCCTTGCAATTACAAATTATCTTACTGAAGAAATTGAACTTGAACAGCAAGAAAGATTTGAATTTTGTAAAGGAATTTTAAAATGCGCAGCTGAAAAATGTATCCCGGAAGATGCAGTATTAATTTTGCATAAGGAACTTGCAGATACGAAAGACGACAGTACATTTTTAAGCATCCTTGAACCGTTAAAATATGCCTTGTTGAGACTCCCTAAAAATAGACCGAAATATGCAATTTGGTGCTTTAGTGCAATACAAATGTTTCTTAATAATCTACCAGAACCAGATAATTTCAATTTGGAGGAGAAGGAACGGGTTTTGATGGATGCTGATGCAGATGTGCATCGGATTGCTAACATTTATAAAAAAATCTGGGAATTTTACATCAATCTACTTGATTATTATAAAGATACAGATAAGGAATTAATCGTTATAAAATATATAATACAGCTATTAGGAACACCAATGATTTATTTAGATTTGAAGATGTTTAATAATACAAAATCGCTTGCGAGGCGCATTGCAGAAGAGATTGCCATGAAAATCACCTCATTTTCTGACCCATTTAAATTTGTAACTTGGCATATGTATCATAAAATTGATGAAGAAGATTTGGAGGTTCCAAAAATCGCACTATTAACTTTTTATTATTTAATTTTGTTTGAAAAAGCGGGATGGGAGTTAACCCCGAAAGTGTACAACCCAGTTTATATTTTCCAAAACATTTTGCATTTTATTTCTGAAATTTTTCAATTTGAACATCAATTTATAATTGAAAAAGGATTGGATTTGTGCGAGGTTATGTTAACTTCCACGTGCAAACAAAGTTTTAGTTATTTACTCCTGGATGATCCGGTTCATAAACATTTTTGCGTTGGATTGTCGCGTGTTATGATTTTCAGCCCACTTAAACATTACCGACAGAAAGCTCTGCATATATTTAAACTGTATTTATACAATTTTGATAATAAGGGACGGTACCTTTTGATTTATAATAATTTCAATGAGGCGAATCATAGCGGATTTATGGGATATTTAATAACTCAATATAAGGAGATGTTAAATGAATCGTTTAAAAATAAATCATTAGATTTATATTTTCAGGGAGGGAAATTTTTATCGCTTGTTAAACAATTCTGTTATTTGCATGAAGGTGAAAAGAGTGATATAATGGAATTGGCTGATCAAATAATCCCGGCTTTAAATTTCTTACGGTATTTAGCAATACGCGATAAAAAGAATTTAACAGGTATATGGGATTACTTCGAAGATTTACGAAAAGAATATTTCGAGCCTTTAAAAAAAGGATTGATTTTATCAAAAGCGCATTATGAATTTAAGATTAAAGAATTGCAAGAGGAGGCTGCGAAAGGAGAGGCCAAAGCGAATGCCTCCAAAGTGTCTGTGACAATTGCAGGACAGGAATTACCTGATATGACTGTAGGAGAGAAGATGAATGTACTAAAATCATCTATGACAGCCTTTGATGTTATTGAGAGTTTGTTGAGTCGTTTGAATGAATTTGTCGGGAACGATAAATTGTGATTTTCTCAATAAAATGTTTTGTAATTATTTTTGTTTTTGGATATGTATTTGCCTTTAACCAAAATTTTTACTTCGATTAAAAATTTAATATCAAATCGAATGAGAGATGGTTGCGCCCTCTGGTGAATAAACACTCAATGATTGCCACAAATACCCAGTTGTTATTGTGATGTTGATGTGTTATTAATATTCATATAAAAGCTCATTACTCAATTATATTATTAATTCTTTAAAAGATGTTTAGTACTTAAGCCTGGTTTACACCTTGATAGTATTTTCAAGATTTAACTATCACAACTATGATTGTCTAGATGACGTTCTAGTTTCTATGATTTGAGCATTCTTACAATATCCCACTACACTAGATAATTGAGAGTTCTTTACTACAGTAATTGTAGCTATCATCATGGAAACTGTGTTGATCATCAATACAAGTAGAAGTGCAATAGACTACAATATGTAAAGGATTTGGCACACTAGGACAGGACGGGAACATTCCCTAGGTCATTGATTCGGTAGCTTTCCTGTGCATAAGAAAATGATGTCTTGTCATACTTCTCACCAATGGTGCCAGGTTTACTAACTTGTAGGAAGTTTACTGCTATTTTATATTTATTTGTACATTATTCTTCAATCTATTATTCCAATTTTTAAATATAAAAAAATTACTGTACCTTAGCATTATCTTATTTTAAGCAAAATATATTATAAAGAATAAAATAAAATGCTTTACATTTCGTTATTTGAATTTTATTTATGAAGTTGCAAAGCAAAATTGTATATCAAAATTATTCAAAAACACCATTTTAGTGTGTTTTTTCTCGGTCAAAGATACAGCCAGTTTAAAACCTTTTTCTGGGCATCTCATCTTGGCTTGTGCCTATCGGGTAGGCAATATTCATACTTCCATTAATGTTTAGAATCGAAAGAATGCCCTGCCCATTTACTGTCCTGTCCTATGTTATTCCTTCATGTCCTATGCCTGTCCTGTCTAAATGTCCATGTTTAAAAACATTGAATGGAAAAAAATTCCCAACCTGGTTCCCCCCTTGCCACCCGTTCTAGTCTTGCAACTTTCCTGTCCTAATGAGCCAAATTCTTAAACATTCCACTGTCATGAGACAGAACTATCGAATGTCTATCATGAGAATACTATCGTGATAATATTAGCGTGGTGTAAATGAAACTTTAATATTATACTCATACTTTGTTTCTAAATGTTGAGGTACTCAAGATATATCATAATTTAAATAAACTAAAAAATTTATAATACAAATTAATTTTAACGCAGGTTCATGTATGTTTACTTTCCGAAAATATGCTGCACAATCTACAGTTCCACCTACAGATGATTATACGAAATCAGACGATAAAAATAAAAAATCAGAATCTGATTCTGCCAGCAATGCAAATTATGAAGAAGAAATCAGGAAGAGAATTCTAGATGCATCTCTAAATCATGTGAAACAACTGGGTTGGAGCAAAGAAGCCTTAATTGCAGGTGCAGAGGATGTGGGTTATCCTGGTGTTACACATGGTATGTTTACAAGAGGTGGTGCTGACCTAGTGTTACATTTTCAAAAATCATCAAATAATAAATTGGTCGAATTGTTAAAAGAGGTAAATATTATTTTTGTATTAAAACTTTTGTCATTATCCATTTAAAAAGTACGGATATATAAATAGAACCATTACTTCATCCTAACCCTTTTTAGTATAGAAAAACTGTCAAAATAGAAGAAATCACTCCAGTACAATTTGTAGAGCATGCCTGCAAAGAACGATTGACCATGATTATACCTTATATATCAAAATGGCCACAAGCAATTGCTTTGATGGCTTTACCACCAAATATGCCGGCAGCACTAGCCACGGTATTAACAATGGTTGATGATATTTGTTATCATGCAGGAGATCGTTCAGTAGATGTAAGTTGCCAACTTTAAGTAATTTAGTTGAAATTATAACTAAATCACTTCATTTTTATGAAGTATCAAAAAGTACATACATAGATTTTTGACACGAAGAAAAGTCATTAAAAATAAAGTGAAAGTGTTGTGTTTAGATTTTGGCATGTGATTACTTCATATTATTTTTTTATTCAATTTAGTTTAATTGGTATGCAAGGCGGTTGGGTGTCGCAGGTGTGTACAAAGCTAGCGAATTATATTTAATTCAAGACAAATCACCAGAATATGCAGAAACATGGAAGTTTCTAAATCGAAGACTGAATGATGCACTACAAGTACAACAAGTTATTGAAAAATCGGAGGGTGTAGGACAAGGAGCCAAAGATGCGATTACCGCAACATTTACAACAGTATGTATCTACTTTGAAACAATTTTATTTGAAAAATTCATTAACCCATAAACTCCAATTAGTAATCTTAATGTTTTCATGATGATACAATTAACTTTTTTCTATTAAGCGCCTTGCAGTCAAATCAATAATTACATACAAAATTTAAGATGACATGTAATAACTTTTGGAGGTTATGATTATTTGAAAAACTAGAATAAAAGGTAAAGAATTTCAAAATTGTGACCCTTAATGAAGAATTACGATAAATGCTGACTAAAATCTTAAGATTACTAAAATACTACAATTGATAAAGCCTATAAACTTGGATAGTACTACAATTTCAAGAAATGTCAATTAGTCAATATCTGATGAGATACTAGAGAGCTTTTTCAATGCCAGGAAGTTAAGAGTATCTACATGTAGCCATGAACAAGTATGCCATTTTACTACAGCAAGTGCAGAGGAAAATGCTTCTGATCATAGCATCTGTCTATCGAACAGTATTGAGTGACACACACACAGTACACATAGTAACAATAATAGAAAAAAGAACAAAGGACTTTATCGAGGAGGAACAGATGAGTGTGACAGACAAGGAGTAAAGTGCAGAAATGGTGGAAATAAGCGATGTTAGTGCCAAATAGACGAAGCAGTTGATACCCAGATTAGAACCATGGCTAAACTGGTAATACCGAAGAACAGATTACTTTCTAACACAGTTCCTTACGGGTCTTGATTTATTCAGAAAAAGTGATACCTTGAGAATCAACAAAACAGGCAGTGACAAATGCTACTACTGTAATGAAATGGATTTTGATGAACACACTGTGTTGAAATGCCCTAGTTGGCAGGAAGAAAGGGGAAGAACTTAAGCTTAGATAACATACAAAAAGAAATAGTTAAAATTGCTGTCAAACATTTTTTTTTCCTTATTGTTTTACCCCGTGTATGGAAATCAAAATGGCGACAATCGTGATACTTTAGTAATCTAGGGATTTTAATGCTGACCTAAATTCAGCTCTATGCACCCCTTAAAATGCAATAAATTTGCTAAAAATAATCATTTTGTTTCAGGCTAGGAATATACTCGGACTCAATAAAGTCTAGGATATATTTGTTACATTAAGCCGATGTAGGAATATCATAAATTTGTTACCTTTGTTTATAATTAAATCAATTATATTTTTTAAAAATAGATAAGAGAAATAAAAGATTACATACTTACATTTTTTAGTCACCATTTTTTCCTTTTCAGATGCATTTCTTTCCTTGTTTAAAAGCAGGTTGGATGAGAAGGCTGGTAGGTTGTACTTAACAAATCTGCACTTGTTCACATTTTATTGCTTGCCTTTCTTGCACAATCACATGGTTGCCTTTACAGTTGAATCACGGTGATAAACATAAAATAAAATTTGAAGCAAACTTTTCCATTACCATCAAGAATTAGTATGCAATTTGCAATGCAAAAATTGTTTATTAAATGTATGAAAGGTTATATAAGAAACATTAGGATGGGTGCATTTGATTAGGCACCAGATTTATGGTGGATGCAGGCCATTTTGCAACCCTGTTCAACATCATCTTTTCAATTAAATTGAACTTCAACTTGATTAACTTTAACCTGATAAGTATCATATTTGAGAAATGATACGAAAATGTGAGCATACACTAGCACCTTTATCTATACTGCGAACTCAATTTACATTTTTGATTAAATTTCATGGTAGAATTTGAATTTTTAAGTTCTTCCCTCTGAAATTTATATAGAATTATCTAATCACGATTTGACTATAATATTATTAAATCTCATTATATGAATCAAAATTGATGGGCAAAATAACTCAAGTCCAAACATTAAAAATGTATATTATTTTACAATATATAGTACAAAAAGAATAAGACTTCTCATCTGTAGAACGAAAATCCTACAAGAAATACAACATTCATTCTATAGATCTAATTTTGGGGGGATTGGGGCAAGAATAGGAATTTACAACACATCCTACTCAAAAATATTGATACAATTTAGGGCCGTTCGCACTCGGTTCCCCATGCATATTATTCATTTTGGGCGGATCGCAAGGTTTATTTTGAGTTCGGAGCACACTCGCGTAACTAACACTATTATTATATTGTTTGAAAATATCATCGACGGTTTCGCTGCTGTTATTCAGGCTCAGGTTTGCAAAATCCGCATTTATTTGTTGCTGCCAGTGTTGTTGGAGTAATTGTCGTTCATTTGTTTGTTGTTGTATTGGTAGAGAGGGATGTGGTTGTGACATTTCCGGTATAGAGAGCGGCATAGAACTCATTCCAGGTTCTAATTCGCTTTGTCGTTTATATAAAGGGTGAGAATTCATTTTTTGTTCAAATTCTTTTAAATAGACTGGTTGGTCGAAATTTAACTGGTTTAATGGTTTGTTGTACCAGTTTAAATTTGGCATGGTGCTTTGGATGTAGGAGGTACTTTGAGGGCGCTGGCTACTAATCATCAAATTCGGTTTTTCCTGTTCCTTTTTTGTTGTAGCATGAATTAGGAATTCAAATTTCTTAGCTGCATCAATCCCCTTTGTTTCTAATAAATGATGGTACCAACTTTCTTGTCGTGAATAGGGTTGTTGTAACATGTCAGCCAGCGACATATTTGGGGGAAGTAAATTTATATACTCATTTAAGCTACAGGCGTTTTGAATCTTAGGAACTTCAGGAAAATGTACATTATTAAAAAATTGTATTAAATTTTTGTCTTCTGGTTTGGGAAAATTATTTTCTAGGTGTTTAATCTGTGGAAGGATAGGGGTTATAATGGGTGGGTGCAAAATTTGTGCTTCTTTAAGGAATGCCCGAGGAGGTTGTGGAGGAATATTGATCTGCCAGGTTTGTGGAGGAATTGCAGGTCGTAGGGGAAGTAACGGTGGGGGTAACTGGTTGTATAATGAAAAAATTCGCGGTGGAGGTAATTTTACTTTTGGATCTAATGCTGGTGGACTTGTGAAGGGTGGGGGAACTGTCGGAAATCGTAAAATTGGTTGATAATTTAGATTAGCTCCTAAAACCTGTGGAATAATTCCATTCCTAACAAATGTTTCCTGCTGATACTTCCTTGGTACAAATTCCGGCGCAAGTGGATTTAAAACATAAGTTTTCTTTAATTCCACCCCATCCAATTGATTCCGTAGAGACGACCATGTAATCCCGAATAAACTATGATTTTCATCACATATTTGAATGAAACGTTCCCAAACTTTACTACAACGACCAATTGAACATAAAGCAATCGGATCACCGACAACTGCAACGAGACTTTGTGCTCGTGTTATGGCAGTGTTTAGTAATTTCGAGTTTGATAAGAATCCATAATCAGAATCTTCATTTGTTTTTAATGTACATGTTCTGCGAGTTCGTACAGTCGATAAAAAGATAGCTCTAAACTGTTTTCCTTGAACATTTAAAACTCTTTCTACAGAAATTCCATACATTCGCCTTTTTCTTAATTCGGAACGTATTCTTAATACCTGATCAGAATAAGGCGTCATAATTCCTATAGATTGATCATCGAATTTTCCCCAAGTAGATGGCCAGTTCTTTTTTAATTCTTGCACTCTCTCAACAATTTCATAAACCTCAGAGTTATTGTAAAAAGCTGTTGAATTTAAATCTTGCACATCTTCTCCTCTAGTCGTAAAAAATGTTAAAGGGTAATACATGTCATGTCGGGGTTGTTTACCACTTGAAATCAATTTCTGATCGTAAAATGATTCAGAAGTAAATTGCACAATCGCTTCATGCGCCCTGTAATTTTCGGACAGTAATATTTTGCAAGGAAATGCAGTCGGATAATGATCATATAAGCGTTCCAATAAACTAACGTGTAAATTTCGCTCTTTTGCAAATTGTGAAAATAGCTCAGGGCTTAATTGCATGTGATCTCCTGCGAGTACTATCCGTGTATTTTGATTTGCAAGAGCTAGGGGCATAATCGCCTCACATTCCATCGCTTGAGCCGCTTCATCAAGTATTATATGTGTGAAGAACCCACGAGGTAAATCAATTGTTGATAGATACATTGAAATGGAGAGGGTTACCACGATTATACGATGCTTCATTATATCTTCTACGGTTGGCACACGGAAACTTCTAGAAGTTCCATTAGAGTCAATCATACAATACTAAAATCAAAAACAAAATTACAATCAATTTGATGATAGTAAGCAAAATAATTGAGGCGATAAGGAAAAACCGATAAAGAAAAAAATTGGAGAAATACAAATCAAATTCAAACACCACAGTATTATTAATAATAATAATAATAATAATAATAATAATAAAGAATTTACCTTCTGAACAGTTTGGTTAACTGTAGCGACCCAACGTTTATGATAATAAATTCGTAAAGGACGAGCTTCTTCATGTCCAGATTCCACATAAGGGTGTAAGTAGTCTTTAATGTATAAATCAGCGGCACTGTTGCTTTGAGTGCAAATTAAAATTCGATTTTCAGGTTGCAACATCAATTGTTTAATCGCCTGCGCTAAAGTGTAAGTTTTTCCAGTCCCAAAAGGTCCAATGATTAAAACAGGAGGTAGAGTTACATAAAGTGGGGTTGTTATAGCTACCACAGCTTCTTTCTGTTTCAAATTTAATCGACTATCTAAAGTATCTGACCATTGCCTGGCAGGTGTCCACGGAATATTTGGTTCAAGATACGTTTCAGGAAAGATTATTTTAAAATCTTGTATTTTATCAATTGCATAGTGCCATTCGCAATATGGGATGCGATTCAGTTGGAACTGTATATTGCATTTGATTTCTTGATCTGAAACTAATTTTAAATCGCTGACGGTTGTAGAAGAGAGTCTGAGATAAATTGTCGCTTTTCCTTTATCTTCAATTAAAGCTTCATAAACTACAGGGGGAACTTCATCAGATGTTTCAGGAGCTAGTAGGACTGTTGTGCAGTTTGTCAGAATTAATCGACCAGCCGATGAATCTTCTGATAACTCTTTACCTACAATTTAAAAAACATTTATAAGAAAATGTGAGGTTATGTTATACATTATACATGCATGTATTTTACTACTTACTTAAATTCATTAAAGCAAATAATTCTCCTGAATTTGAATATTTTGCTGTACTGCTTGCGGTACTGTTAGGTGATAAAAGGTAGCTATGTGCAATACGTAGCTTCACCGATAGATTAAATTTTGAAATTCTGTCATATCTAGCCATTTCTTCAATGCATAAAAGTTCATGCATTCTGGGCCGATAGTTGTTCTTTGTTAAACGTTTCTCTACAATGGTAGCTTGGGATAATGCAAAGCTTTCCGCATGTGGGCAGGGATAAGCCGCTGAGAGATGTTTAGCCCAATCGGATTCCATATTACCATAAGATGGCACCAAAGATTTTAATGGAGATTGAAATGCTACAATTTCACAGTTTGTAGAATTCCACCTAAAAAAATCGATTACATTAATCTATTTATCTGATAATTCAATAAAATAATACATTAGCAAAAAAATTATAGGTTATGAATTATATCTAGCCTACTAAGATTTAAATTTAAAGTTTCCTCACTTCATAGCGCATATTATGGTTACTGCTCCACTTCTCTAAAAGTAAAAAACACATCATCTTACCGTTCGTTACTAGACAAAACTATTTCCTTCCGAATTTCATTAATTTTCTCTATGTCTGTAACAGGAATAACATCCACACATAAATGTTTAACCAGCACCGGTTGAGTCCCAAAATCAAAAACGATGCTTTGACGAAATGTTCCATATATATCCGCTTTAAAAACAACCTTAACTAAAAATGTGGTAATCTCGCTTGGTACATTCAAATCTCCTTTGAGTATCCATTCCTGGGGATTGGTAATTTCATGTAAAATCGGTACTTTTCCTCCTTCAAATTGTATCTGACTTATAAAGAAATAATTTCGGTGGGTATCTTGCAATAAAGCGATTGCCCGTAACGGGTGGATGCGGGATGTTATTGTAAACTTCCACTCTTGATCAACATTTTTTGTGGAAATTGTAGTCGCCAATTTATTGTTGCAGATGCACTCCACATCTGGCAGATTTTCTTTCATTATTTTATCAGGTACGGTTGTTTGAATTAATTTGTCAATTAATTCTTCTGTATACGATTTACCTGCAAAGAAATAAATAAATTAAAGTGAAAAATTCATGATTGATTACGACTATGGAATTTAAAATATTATTTCAGCATCTATAAGATTTTTGTTTTTTTTGTTGGTAAGATATTAAAAAAGAAAATAAAATGGTTTATTAAGATATTTACCATATAATTCTGTATCGTAGGCTCTTTGCAGTTTCATTCTGCGGTACTCAAGCCGTTCATTCCATTCCTGTAACTCTTCCACGCCATGTGCTTCAATGCATTGAGATCCATACCGGCATACACCGTTCTCCATCCAACTCTCACAAATAGTATAAGCTTCAAGTCCTCGAGGAGGAGCTCGCCAATGCCAATCACGCCCTTCATCTGACATGATCATTCGCTGATGGGCTTCTGTTTGACAATGTCCTCTTAATTCCATTTTATCTTTAAATGATATACCGCAATAGGAACATGCGTAAATCTGCAATAATAAAGATAAAGCATTACAAATTAATAAAAAAAAAAACATAAAAAATCCAAAAAAGTAAAACCAAATCTCATTTTTAAGGTTCAATAAGCAATAACATGTGGACTAATCTGTTGTCAACTATAATTAACTTTGCAGTTTTTTTATTTATTTAAACAGAAAAATTTTAACAATTACCATTTGTTCGTCTTCTTGTCTTTCCATTTTCATTTGAATTGGGGTTATTCTCGCTTCACAAACTAATAACTCAGTTTCGAGCGGTGTTCTGTGCCCATTCATTTGAACTGCTTTGTGTAAGCGTTCCAGCATTTTGTTGGCTTCTTCCTGATTCGGGCCATCTTTTAATGAAACCCATTCTTGTATAGCCAATTCCACTTCTGAAAAAATAAGAAAATTAAATTTTTAATACAATAACCTAATGCGTAGAAGAGGATCAGATTGTGTATGTAATGTAATAATTTAAAAATTATTTGAAAATGTGTAATGTCAGCGACAATAATCTAAAATAAAAGGTTATGTTAATATATGAAGATATTTAGAAAATTAATTACTGACAATGTTTTGTGCAGTGAGCGAGCTTTGATTCAATATTCTTAAATATAACAATTAATTCACTTGATAATAAAGAAGACCTTGGTATTCTATTTTTTATAATTCTTTAACCTTGACAAAAATTCCAAATAAATTAATATAGAATATCGTTAGTAGAAAAATTCTGACTTGTTGTTACACAGTTAGACATCTTGAAACATAAAACTTGAAATAATTTTTATTCTAATCCAATAACTAAAGGTAATTTCAACAACTGCACGTAATCAAATTAGCCACTTGATAATAACTTTTCTGGAGCTACTATCAGTAATTAAACAAACAAATAATTGTATATAATTTACCCGAATATCTTCGTAAAGCAAATAATGCTTGAATCAAACGTCGCCAAGCTTTTGATCCACATCCACCGTCATTATTCTCATTGGAAAATCCAATAATCCGTCGACAGTCGGCAATGACGGCCTCCAATTGTCCCAACTCGAAGAAACATTCAGATCTGCACAGCAGATAATTAACAACTTGTGTTTTATTCAAATTTTTAATAGATAAGAGCTCATTGAAAGACTCAACAGCCCTCACCCATTCACCCTTCTGTAAAAAATTCAAAGCCTTAACTTCCATCATCCACAGTAAGGGGCATTTTTCATCTACAATTTCTTCTCATATAATAAACTTAACGCACAAAAGCCCTCAAGGGTTTTCAAGAAAAGAGAAAAACTATTTTTGCAAATAAAAAAGATTTGTTTCACTTCTTACATTTGACAAGTAAAGTTTTGTTTACTTATTGACTGATGGTAGCACTGTTTCTTGCTGTGCTTATTGCAACAAATATGAAATAACTTGAAAAATTTTAATTTGAAATAGTAATTTTTAATCTTATAAAAATACAAAATCATTTAATAAATAAAAATACATAAATTTTTATTATGTGGTTTAGAAAATTTGCGAAATATTTAATATAGACTTATTGGGAGTTTAATATTTTTGTAGCAGTAACCACAAATTTAGATTTAACTGTCACTTTAATATATTGGTAGCACGTTCTGAGTATTGTACTTAATAAAATTAATATGAATAGAATTTGATAAAAAGATGGAAGATAAGAGAGGAAAATCAAATAAGATTTATAAAAGTATAACTGATATTGTTAAAGTGACTTTTACGCGTGGTACAAATCACAGTAATCAATGTAAGTATAAAGATGAGCCCGAAGATTCAAGGAGTAGATCACAAGGAATATTTAGAACTTTCCGAAAGAAACTTAAACAAAACAAATTTTGCAAATCAAAGAAGGTGACGGCTGTTGAACCAGTTCCTCTACAAATCGGGT